>JAJOOO010024840.1:0-20401 GCA_029582685.1 Solanum piurae | reverse complement strand
CCCTCCCCCCAAAAAAAATTGCTATTGAAAAAAATCAAATTTAATTTTTTTAAATTTCTTATGCCACTCCTCCCGGCTCCCGCCACCCCCCCCCCCCTAACCCCAAACAAGGCCATTTCCACTCTCCTGCCACCCCATCAATTTTTATTTAAAACAAAATATTTTTGGGAAGTATTTCAAATTTAAATTTTTTTCATTTTTATGTCATTCCTACCCCCCACCCATTTCCATCCAAAATCTTTTTAAGAAAATATTATTTTTGGGGAAATATTTCAAATTTGAAAAAAAATCATTTTTTTATGCCATTCCCATCCCATCTCATCCCCTTACCCCACCCCATCAAAAAAAAATTCAAAATTGCTTATGCAAAATATTTAAAAATTTCATTTTTTTATGCCATCTCTACCCCACCCCCAGCAGCCAACCCCCGGCAACCCCGTCAAAACTTTTTTTCTTAAAACGATGTCTTTTTTTAAAAAATAATCATGGGTCAGATCTAAGGGTTGGATTTTGGAACAGTCATCGGGGTCTTGTCCTAGTTTGGGTGTCGGGGTAGGGTCCTAGATCAATTATCGGGGTTGATTTTTGGATCATAAATTATTTTCCTAAAGAGTAATTTTTTAGTCTCAAGTAAAAAAAAAGATATTTTCTGAAAATTATTTTCCATTCCCCAACCAAACATTAAAAAATATTTTCCAGAAAATATTTTCTACTCTCCAAACAAACATGAGAAAATAAGTTAGAAATGCACTTGTTTTCCAAGAAAACGTTTTCTAGGAAAACATTTTCCTTCCTACCAAACACACCCTCAATAAAAGTTAATTTTGATTACATCAAAATTTATGTGTCATAATTATTGTATTCACAAAAAAAAAATTATTATACATAAAGTACAATGAATACATCAAAATTATTGTATCTTACTAAATTATATATCATATTTATTAAATTCATATAAAAAAATTATTATATATAAAGTACATTGTATGTGTATGATTAATTGTAATGTATATCTTTTGTTAAATGATTAATTAAAAAGATTATTTTAGGTGCTATCGATTTTGCAATTCTGGCTTGGATGATAAATGTTCAGCAGGAACAATAGCAAATTATTTTTGATACTGCAAATTCGTTTGGGAGATGAAATCTCAGAGAATTTGAATGAACTTACTTATGAAAATGTCATTAATGAATTTGAGGTCATGATTAATGTTCTCGATTACCACAGTAAAGTAGAAGTTAATAACTTGTTGGATTATTTGAATTAAAATGATACATGTTCACAGGTCCAAAACTTAAAAAGACATTCTAGATACCACTGGAAAAAACAGTATTGAAGATGATACAATACCTTTTGAACAAGTTACGCGTAAAGAAACATTTATTGTATATAACTCTTCACAATTTTATGATACAGTTTAAAAAGACAACACCAGGACTTTTGGATGCAACAAGAAAACTTAGAGATGATTTTTAACTAGATTTGAATTTTAATAAAAACCAAAACACAATAGAATCTAATTTAATTAAATTGTCTTAAATATATTTTAGGGGTGGCAATTGGGTGGTTTGGGTCAAATTTGGACGGGTCATAATGGGTTAGCAATCGATCAAAACCCAACCCAACTCAAATTTGCTTGGGTCAGAATAGGATAAGTAATGTGTTACATTACGGGTCAAGTCCCAACCCAATCCAATTTTTACTAAATTTAATTGCTTTATTTGTTCTTTTAAACTATTTTAGTATCTAATAAATTTATTATTATTATTATTATTATTATTATTATTATTATGACATATCAAATTGAAAAAAAAATTAAAATATTTCAACAAAAAATTTCATGAGTCAATTCAGGTTACATATCAATCCATTTTTTAATGGATTGAAATGGGTTGAGCTAATAAATGGGCGGGTCGGTAACCCACCCAAACTTAAACGGGTTGGACGAATTGAGTTTGATTTTGTCACCCCTAATATATTTATACTTTTAAAGAATTATTAATTTATAATATTAATGAAAACATATATTCATAAAGGGTTCTTCTGAAAATTATCTTATTATTTTATTGAAATGGATGAATTATTTCATTGGTCCAAGTTGGAATTGGAGGAAAATATTATCTTAGAGAAATTATTAATTTATCGAGTATTAATTAGTGGGATTTACTGTGTTTTATTTACGATTGTGTTTGAAAGATTTATGTTCACCTCAATAAATTTCATCATATGTTTTATTCTTTTCGTTTCTTTCATTATAGTACGACATTAAATTATATACTAATACTCAATCAATATTTTTTCATTTTATTTTGGACAAAATTAATATTTTTTTAAAAGAAGTATAAAAAAAGATTGATAATGTAAAAATATAATAGATATTTAAAAAAAAAATCAATTAGAGAAAAAAGAGAAAATATTTCCAAAACTATTTTAATATGCCTCATCCCAAAAATCATTGTGAGACTCACATTAAAAACGTTTTTGAAAATACTGGTCTAAAATCTTTAGGGATCGTTTGATGTGATGAAAAAGAAAATTTAATCTCAGGTAATTTTTGAGTGACCTTTAATTTGTTGTTTGGTTGCAAAGGCTGGGAAAACTTATCCCATGATTAACTATTAGTCCTAGGATAAGTTATCCCTTACTAGGGGTGGAATAGTAATCCCAGGATAACTTATCCTAGGATAAAATGTATAAAATAACAAAAATACCCCCTTAAACTCTCTTATATACACCACTTTTATATTCATGTATAGTAACATATTTTTAACAACATTTATAATAACATTCACAATCTTAATTATTTGTTGTTTTTATGATAATATATTTTTTATTAAAAAATTATATTTTATAAATACTATTTATATTTATGATATATTATAAGTTGAATTTATTTGCTTAATTCTTATGCTTATTTATATTTTGATTTTTTCTTAAAATGTTCACTTCACTACTCAATCACATATTTTAAATTAAATAGTTTACTACTCATTTTAAAATTATATTTTATATATCAATTAAAATGTAGATAGCTTTAATAATAAATTTTTTCTTACTTTAACAAATTTAAAATGGAAATTTTATTTTTAAGCTAAATAAGATGAAAATTTTATTTTTAAATAAATAAGAAGAAAGTTTTATTTTTAACCTAAATAAGATGAAAAATTTAAATAAAAGAAAGTTTAATTTTAAAAACAGACGGCACAATTATGAAAATGCACACACAAAATATCTAATCTAAATAAGATGAAATTTATTTTAAAGTTAAATAAGATGAAAATTTTATTTTAAAAACATATATCATAATTATAAAAATACACTCACAAAAATATTTAAGCTAAATAACTTATTTTTATATAACTTATCCTAATATAACTTGTATTCAAACCAGACGGTCACTTATAATTAGAATATTTTTATTGGTAAAGATGGTATGCGTCAGTTTGTCCGTCTTGACTCTGTCTACCCAAAAAAATTTGTACATGAAAACTAAAAGCTCAACGTGGCAAGGACAGAGAGTTAGTGTGGGGCCCACCCACCAAAATTATTATTTTAATATATATTTTCAGAAAGACTCCTAAAAAGATCATCCCATTAGTTCACCGAAAGAAACATTAAAAATCAAGAGGTGGGTCCACAACCAATCAAAACAAGCCATCTGGTTGGACACATGTCTGCTAACTGGGACCCACTTGACTAACAATTTAATAAAACCACAGTTTTGTTTTTCCCATTTGTTTGCCCCACTTCTGTTTTAAATAAAAATTGTGTTTTTTTTTAATTTTAATTTTCTACTAATATGCTTAATATCATTAAAATTTTTGATAGTTCTCTGATTGATTTCATTTGTCATCTTTCTTTAAAAATAAACAATTCACAACATTTATTATTTTACAAAATTAAGACATAATTAATTATTTATTTCCATTTTTACTTTTATTAATCATATATATGAAGATATATTAATATGATGCAAATAAAAAACTACTCCGATTTATTTTTATTTGTCACAGTTTGACTTAACATATCTATTAAAAAAATTATTGTTGATATATGTATTTTAAGAATAAGTGACAAGTAAGAATGAATCGATAGTGTATTAAATTGAGAGGCGTAATGAATACGAATAATTACATCCTCTAGTTAATATGTTTTTTAAGGGACGTGTAAAACAAAATATAACAAAGTGAAATAAAATTGAAGGGGTATATTTTACCTATTTTTAATTTCTCAAATTAAAATAAAAAATAATTTTAAATAAAGGGGAGAGTACATAAATGTGTTGACACATCACACACTTTGCTTTCTAATCTGTTTTTCTATATTTTTTTTAATTACTTATTAGTATAATTTATAATTTTAATGAGAGGAACTGAAGTGTTGGTCTAACCTTTTTTTTTTTTTCATTCTTTCTTTTATTTTTTAGTGTGTCATTAATGCAAGATTGTTTTGAAACGGTAAGCAACTTCTCACTTACCTTCCTTCCTTTATTATTATTATTATTATTATTAGTAAGAGTATTTGTTTATTGGATTATTGTATTCATTGATTTGTGTATCTAATCAAACCTTGTTTTTGTATGTATAATACAATACCCACAATAAATATAGAATGATTAGTCTCTAATAACAAATCCTTGCATGCATCCTTTCCTGATTTGTTTGACTCTTGAATTATATGGGGTTCTCACAAACTCTTTTTTTTTTTTTGATTCAACTAAGTTTAGGTAACCAAGAAGAAGTTGGGTTGCTTTGAATTTGGAAAAAAGTTTCATGTTTGGTCTGCTTTGAGCTTGTAAGTCCTTTTTTTTTCCAATAAAGTTTGAATCTTTATATGTTGTGTTCTGTCTTGTTAAGCAGTGACCACTAGATTTGTTGTTTCCTATATATTATAAGTTGATAAAAAGTGATACTTTGTTTAGGGGGTTTGTTGCTAATGTGTTGTTGAATGGATAAAATTGGAATAGAAGAGTACAATATGCTGAATAGGGTCTTATGGATAGTGATTCCACAAGTTTGGACTTTGGATCCATATTCTCTTATGTCATAGATTTATTCTGTTTTTTTTTTATGTGAAAACTTTTCTTGGCTTACAACTTAAGTAAATTTTAGGGATTTGAATAATTTTGGTTGGTTAGAAGATGGAAGAGATGTTTCCAGCACTTACTGTATCATATAAACAGGGAAAATTGATATATGATGAATCAGTATTACCCACATGTATTGACTTCGCTGGATATGAGCTGATCCCGAATACGACTAGCTTGCTATCAGAACCTAACAAGTGCAAACTTCCTTGTTCGGTGTCGAATCATAGAGTGTCCAGGGACAAAGCTAACCTCTTTATGACAGTTGCTGATTGCCATGAAATCAGGAAAGGGAAGAGTTTTTCTTCGACAGTTGTAGCTAATGGGAATTGTTTGATTGCTAGTGAGGTAAAAGATGGTAGATCTATGGACAACAATTTGATTTCACCAACTGATGAACTTTTAGGAAAAATGACTTGTTCTGATTCTCTAGTGGATGAGCGTGGCGGCATGCCTAACCAAGAATGTACAGATTTGGAGGTTAAGGTTGGGAGAACGCCTCCTCGAGATGAAGACAAGAAGGTTGGTGTATCCCAGATTCTGAGAAAGTCTTTTTCGTGTAATTTGGCTAACGAGTTGGTTAATGAGTCAGAACTTGTAAGTGATCTTGTTTCCACTATGGTTGTGAGTGCTGAAGATTATAAAATTAAATTATCACCATCCCATATTGAGACCTCACAAGAGATAAAGATAAGTAGGCCAAATGCCCTTTGTTTTGATTCTGTACCGCTTTGGGGGCTCATCACAATACAAGGGAAGAGGCCGGAGATGGAAGATACTGCTATAGCTTTACCAAGGTTTCTGAGAATCCCTTCCCATATTTTGACAGATGCGCCAGTTTCTCATGCCCTGAGTCAAACACTTACAGCCCATTTATATGGGGTTTATGATGGACATGGAGGCTCTCAGGTGAATTTCTATCCGTTTTTATTACATTCTACATTTGTATTTAGTTTCTAGTAACACAAGAACTGTTATTGCCTGCATGTTTAGCATTCATTTCCTATTTGTTTGTCATTTAAGCCTACGTACTAAGACCAATTGTTTTTTCCATAGCAGGTTGCTAATTATTGCCATGAGCGTCTCCATATGGTTTTAGCACAGGAGATAGATATTATGAAAGAGGATTCACATAATGGAAGTGTTAACTGGAAGGAGCAATGGTCAAAGGCTTTCTTGAATTGTTTCTGTAGAGTTGATGATGAGGTAGGAGGGTTTTGTAGTGAAACAGACGGGATTGAGCCTGACCTTTCAGTCATTGCTCCTGAAGCAGTTGGATCTACAGCTGTAGTTGCTGTTGTTAGTCCAACCCATATTATTGTTGCGAATTGTGGTGATTCAAGGGCAGTCCTTTGTCGGGGAAAACTGCCCATGCCATTATCCATTGACCATAAGGTAAGGCTTGTGTTTGTTGTTACACCGCTGTGCAACATTTGCTAGTTTTTTCTTTTTGCAACCATATAATATTCGTTGTTAATTGTTTTCAGCCAAATAGGGAAGATGAGTGTTCACGAATAGAAGAACTGGGAGGGAAGGTCATTAACTGGGATGGACATCGTGTTTCTGGTGTTCTTGCAGTTTCAAGGTCAATTGGTATGTATATTGTACTGGCCACCTGCAAATTTCATTGTACTGTTGTATTTTCACTGGAGAGGGTTAAGAAAGTCATCTATATTGTGCTTGATTTGCACATGGAAATAAAGGAATCTCAAAGCTACGATGGAGCAGACCTGCTCATGTACCAAAATTAAAGTGTTATGCCATACATATATAGTGTCAAAGTTCATCCCTGAAGCAGCCCACTGATATTGGATAACGACGTCTGACTTCAGTTGACATGGTTGTCATTTATTATTTGAAAACTGTTACCCTAGAGATCAAAGCTTTCTTGATTTGAAGAGGTTGTCATTTTACTGCAGGTGATAGATATTTAAGGCCTTATGTGATTCCAGATCCAGAAATGATGTTTGTACCCCGAGCAAAAGAAGACAGCTGTCTAATTTTAGCAAGTGATGGCCTATGGGATGTCTTGACAAATGAAGAAGCTTGTGATGTGGCCCGGAGACGAATTCTTCTCTGGCACAAAAAGAATGGTGGTACTTTGAGTAGCGAAAGGGGTGAAAACGTTGATCCTGCTGCTCAGGATGCTGCAGAGTACTTGACACGAGTTGCTCTCCAAAGGGGCAGCAGAGATAATATATCTGTGATTGTGGTCGACTTGAAAGCACAGAGGAAATTCAAGAAGAAAACGTAGCGCACTAAACCATCCTCGTATTTCATTTTGTGGATGTAACATTGGAAACTTATCGTACAGGATGATAATCAAATCAAATGGTACTCATGTTGCAGATTTTAGCTTCCTTTTTAATTAGGTACATGATGGAAGTTATTCTGACAATAAAAATTCAGCAAAGTTGGTTCAAAGAACAAACTACTGACTCCCAGCAGATTATTTATGTCACTATAGTATAATGTTGTCTTCCCAGAACTCTCCCACTGTTTTCATACCTCTCCTTTTCTTGAGGTCTGTTTTCTGTTACCATGATATGTTTTGTTTTCAACTTTCTTTAATTTCCCTTTCTCCGCGCATTTGATTGTCGTGTTGGTCCAAAGCAATCAAACATACATGGTAGACAAAGCCAGCAGCTTTGAGTAACTTGTGCAAGAAAAGAGAAAAACTATCAAACAAACATAGTTCTCAAAACTTGAAAATGACAAAGCCAGCAGCCAGCAGCCAGCTTGACAGGATGTATTAGAAGTAATTGGTGCATTTTATAAGCTACTTTCTTGGAATACATGGTAGAAAATCTGTGAATGAAAAGTTAAAGAAAGTTGAGGAATGGCATACTTACTGTTCGACCAAAAATGATAAAACTAACTACTATTATTATTTTATACACTTGCTCTAATTTTCTGGCAACAAAAGTTAAGTCTCGATCCTGTTCATGGATTAACGAAAATGTGCAAAAGCTCATTTGCCTCTGTCATTTCCTTGTAGATGGTCAATTTGCAAATTCTTCCTCAGTTAGTTAAAAGAATGATATTGCGACTATACTAGGTAGCATAGATATCATTATGAGTGTAGCTACAGAGATCAATGAAGTCAATTATGTCTATTGAAAGTTGGTTAGGCACCTCTCATTCTGTTCAGGGATTCTTCTTCTTCAGAGGTCAAGAATTAAGCATCACAGTATCTAAAATTGTTACTGAATTTGAGCACCACCACAATCAACTCAAAGAAAAATGATGAACTTGACTTGAGACATTACCTGAATGATTTATAAGTTAAATTATATTTTTTTCACAACAAGCCAACACAATTATACAAATATACAGGTAGAAACAGACACTGCAGACGGAAACATTACAAATAAAAACATGTATGTCTTGACTTTGCTTACTCACACTCCACATACTATATATACATGTCAAAGTCACTACTATCTTGGTATTCTCAACTTAAACTTGCAACTTAAAACAGCATGCTGGATGGGAATAGCATTGAGCCTAATGTGGTCTTTTAACTTGTATTATGACACCGATCAGTCAGTATCGGGTGTATTGTAGGAGAACTTCGATAACAGTTGTGGAACTCCGGCTATTATTGGCCCATATGTCTGCAGATAAGGGTATTGATTGCATTAGTTCAAGTATAACATAGAGTAAGGCCATTTAAGGTTGAGTAACTGTCTGTAAGAGTCCATTGTGATAAAAGAAAAACAGATTGATCAATTAGCATGGTAATATTCTATTCATGAATGTGCCTGCTGTACAGTACCTTGAAATTTTCATGAACTTGGCACAATGGAACAGCAATAAGCTTGAGGTTCTTCGGTACAATGAATTTGCAACTTTCAGGCAACCTCACTAGAAAGAGTTTTGTGCACTCCTACAAAGAAAGAAAGTTAACCTTGCTAAATTGAGTACTAATGCCTTCAAGAACTCCTGACAGCTAACTAGACAAATGTCAAAATATTATGACCAAGTACCTTTGGCCTTTTTATATTAGGTGGCAAAAACGGGTAAATCAATGTTTCAAAGTCAGGTCTCCACCACATCCCAAGGCATTCACCGACCTACGTATACATCAAATGAAATATTTATAAGATGCATAGCCAAAAATAAAAATCGAAAACACTATGTAAAATGTTGACATACCTCCCATCTGCCATCTTCTTCGCTCATGGATAGTTTACTTGAGAGTTTACGTCTAAGACATTCGATTTCTGTGCATGTCAACAAGAAAAATTCTTCAGCGCTCAAAACTCCCAGCTTCAAGATAGAAAAATGGACAAAATGAGGAAAATATCATTGTACCTGATTCACCAGGCCTAAGACGACCACCTGGAAGTTTGTACATGGAATGCCGTACTTGCAATAATAATAGATGTGGATGTTTGAACAAATCAACCTGCAATGCAACATATTGAATACTAGATCATCTAACGATAACCAAGAATACCCCCTTTCTAATGCAGTATGTAATTCAATGGGTAATTGACATTTTGAACGACAGAAGAATACATAAAGGCTTGAGTTGTTTGAATAGAAATTACACCCATATTACGACCATCCATGAGGATTCACATGAATAAGTATCGAGATCAGTCACTTAAAATCATGCACCAATTTATGGAACTTGAACAATTGGAACAGATGTCGGAACTACAATCTCTACTGCTCTCTTGATTTTTAACTACTCACACAGGAAATTAGTTAAGATTGCAGACTTAGAGCCTGTTTGATTGGCTTATAAGCCATAAGTTATAAGCCCGTCTAGACAGGCTCTTAGAACCTGCAAAGTTGCAAAACTGACTGCTGAACTGTCTCGATGACTCCACGTATAAGCAGTTTATGATACAAACAGGTTTAGTTGCAGCACGGCGTTGGCTCTACTTATTCAGCACTTCATGAGCCAACCATGCTTAGCTGCAGTATCAAGTTGTTTGATAAAAGACGGAGGTTTAGAACGTACATCTTTAGGTCACTATGTCCCCCAAACGAACTTCAGCCTGGGGGCTCGTGGATATTGAATCAAAGCAGTAGTGCCTGCATCCTACAACTACATAGTGAAATAACAGGAGAACCTCTGTTGCAATTCTATTCCAAAATGAGAATCCTAAAACTAAAAGCTACTTACTCACTAAGGAGAAAGAAATGCAAGATAAGATAACAGCTTCTAGAGCTGGAAACCACGTGTAGTTTTTGAAAAGTTTAGACCATTTCTCGATTTGTGTCACATCCTTGTGCAACTGGCATGCTAAGCCAAGTCAGTTGCTTGTTGCGATTTTTATAAAGTTAAAATGGTGTTAAAGATCCAAATCAATTTTAAATATATTATTTATATGCAAAACTGCTATTTAAATTTATGCAGCATATAAGATGAAACAACTAATCCCTACAGAAACAAATTCAAAAATATCCTCAAAACTAATGTGTTACTAATAGCTACATAACTCTAGTCAGCTACAAAACAACCCCTCAGTTCTTGCAGAAAAGCAACCCCTCAGTTCTTGCAGAAAAGCACTTATATTAAGGGAGCAAAAATCCAGAGGCTAATTTTTAGGCTGCAACAACTGAGACTTTCAATTATTTCTAAAGAAATGCGCTTTTAAAATCTTTTGGGATTGGTTTTGTTTTGTTCTTTGTGTTTTCCTTCGGCATTAGGTATTCGAAACAGGGGCAGAGTTGGGTGAGGGTTCGGGGAATCCAATAGCTTTCAATAGGTTATGTATTTATATTAGAAAATTAAATTAATATATATGTATATTAACTTGTGAACCTACTAAAAATTATTTGACGGCTCAGAATGGGCCATGGAAACTCTTTCCACGGTAGAGTTATGGGTTTGAACCTACTATCAACCAAAGGAAGCATGTTTTGCAATAACCCTGGATCCGCCTCTGAATTTTGAAACTTACCAATTTGGATCGCAGTAGCTAAAAACCCCAGAGTATCTAAAGGTACCCTTACCTCTAGCTGTTTTGAAAAAGGAAGAAAGAGAAACTAACCAAAAGCACAGCGTGTACACAAGTCCTGATTCCATGAGTATTGTAGCTGAAATAAAGAGGAAACAAAAATGAACATACATTAAATATATTGATAGAAAGAGAGGAATAAGGATAGAAAAAATATACTTGAATTTCAAGCGTTGAATGCGATGATCCAAGGTGTCCCCTTCCTTCAATGGAAGTGACTCTTTTGAACCAAAATAGTAATGATTCAGTGGGTAAATATCCAAAACATCCACATTTCCATCTGCCATTGACAAGCTCACACCAAACAGACAGGGGAGGGGAAGTTGCCGACAGAAACAGAGTTGCTAATCTTCCACTAATTAAAAAAACAGAAAACAGAAAACACAAACGACGTGGCTCTTCCAGGGAGGGCTGGAGGCTCAAACCTCAAATAGGTAAATCACAAATATCACCACGACAGACCCTTTAACTTCACATCTAGTTTAACAAATTAACTTTTAAAATTTGTGATTTAAAATAATTCTTAAATTTATGTGGCTGAAAATTAAAGTTAAATTATTTTAATTATAGTAAGCCGATATTCTTTATGAGACGAACTAAAAAGGAAAAGGTGTTATTGCACAAGTCTTCCTATTTTGAGGCCATTGTTAACTATGCACAAATTTTGATTTATGTTATGAAATATATTATAACGTAGATGTCTACTAAATGTAATCTCGATATTATTTCATTACTCTTCTAGAATTATGTTCTATTTCTCTTATGACCTTCAATCCATAATGATATATCTTTCACCGTCTCCGTAATGTCCCCCCTTAATGTTATGTTTATGACATTCTCTTTGATTATCTCTATGTAATTCTATAAATAGAGAATGAAAAGTCATTATTGACACATTTAAAAGAAAAAAGTTATCCTATAATTTATTTCTTTATCTTCATTTTAATATTATTTTAAACTTAATTTTACAAGACATTGTCAGCATGATGTTCTAACTTTATGTCTTAGCAACTCAGCGATCTAGACTTGTATAAAAATAAGGCACAAATTTGTGCCTGAAAAGCCAATACTTAAGTATAATTCAGACTACGATTTTTTTTTAAAAAACAATTTGTGACATTTCACATACAAAAAACAACAACAATATACCCAGTGTAATTCTAAAAGTGTGGTCTAGAAAGGATAAAGTATATGCAGACCTTACCACTATTTCATGGAGGTAGAGAGGTTGTTCTGGTATACCCTCAACTCAAGTACATCCAATCCAAGTACAAAGAAGAATGAAACAGTGTAGAAAAAAATAGCAAGTAACAATAAAAGCAGTGCAAAGGAACAAGACCAACAAAATAGTGTGATACTAGGAACACAGTAAACCACAAACGATGAGAGATATAAAAAATAAGAACTACAATAATACGACTAATACAACGACAAATACCAACAAGAGTGTACCCTAAAAAACCAAAAAAACCCCCAATTATCTGTCAACCTTCTACCCTAATATGTGTGCTCAACATCCTCCTATCCAAGGTCATGTTCTCGGTAACTTAAAGTTACATCATGTCTTGTATAATCACCTGATCCCAAATACTTCTTTGGCCTACCTCTAACTCTCCTCGTACCTACTATAACCAACCTCCCACACCTTCTCACTGGGACATTTGCATATCACTTCTACACATGTACAAACAATCTAAATCGCGCTTTCGTCATCTTGTACTCCATGGGACACTTTTTTCTTATCCCGATATTTCCTCATTCCTAATCTTATCAATCCTTGTATGCCCACATATCCAACTCAAAATCCTCATTTCTACAACATGCATCTTCTAAACACGAGATTTTTTGACTAACCAACATTTTACCCCATACAACAAAATTGGTCTAACCACCTCTCTATAAAAAAATTTACCTTTAATTTTACCTTTCATCTACGTTGCATGAATACGATGTGTGATATCATCAACGATGTCCCCATTTTCTTGGATTACAAACTCAAGATACTTGAAACTATCTCCCTTTGGGATAGCCTATGTGTCAAGCCTCACTTCTACGCATGTCTCTTGTATTTCATCACTAAATTTGTACTCCAAATACTCAATTTTGATCCTATTTAACCTACACCCTTTAGACTCTAGAATTTGTCTGCACATCTCTAACCTAACATTAATTCTGCTATGCGTCTTCATTAATTAGTATTATGTCATCCAAAAATAACATACACCAAGGCATCTCATCTTCAACGAAACACATTATTCATCCATTACCCAGGCTAATAAAAATGGATTAAGAGTTGATCCCTGGTGCAATCTCATCTCCACTGAAAAGTGTTCCAAGTCTCCCCCATTCACTGTAACTCACATGTTAGCTCTATCATTCATGTTCTTCATTGTCTTGATGTAAGCTACCGGTATACCTTAGGAAGTTCAATGTCATTTGGGTCATTGTACACATATTGACCAAATTTGCTCACTTTGTACCAGCTTAGACTACTTACCATTCAGAGAGATTGACAAAGATTTATATCCAAAATATCATTTGCTTGCACTATGCCTATTTATATCATTTCAGATTGTTGTGCCCAGTTAAAATTGGAGTTTTGGGTCTATGAAAATGAAATTAGGTAGTTGGGTAGAGCTCAATACAGCCTTTCATATTCATACAAATGGTCAGCCTATGCAAATTATTAGGTACTGTAGGACATGTTTTGAGCATATGTTATTCATTTTGGAGGACATTGTGACTGATTCTTGCCATCGGTAGAGTTTGTCTACAATAAAAGTTACTTTTTACGCATTCAAATGGATCCCTTTGAGGCCTTGTATGGTCTAAGGTGTAGGCATCCTATTGGATGATTTAATGCTTTTGAGGTTAGACAGTGAGGTGCTAATTTGTTAAGAGATTTCTTGGACAAGGTAAAGGTGATTCAGGATATAAATTTTATAGCTTAGACCAGGCAAAAGAGCTACACAAATCGGAAGGTTCATGATTTAAGTTTATGGTTGGAGAGAAGGTGTTATTGAAATTTTCACCCATGAAGGGTGTCATGAGGTTTGAAAAGCAAGAAAATTTTATCCCGAAGTTTATTAGTCTATTTGAGGTTCTTCAGCGCATTAGAAGGTGACCTTACCTCTAGGTATTTTAGTTGTGCATCTTGTATTTTATGTCTATATTGAAGAAGTAACATTTTTATTGTTCACATGTGATTCAATGGAAAGATTGGATCAAAAATGGATTTTCAAGAGAGGAGCTTGTGTTATTTGGCAAAGATAGATGAAGCTGGGTCCAAGAAGATAACTTTGGTGAAAGTGCACAAGATACATTTTTCAGTAGAGGAGGCCACCTATGAGACTGAACTAGTATCACGACCCAAGGTGGCCCCTAGGCGTAACATGGCGTATAGGACCCCAAGAGGCCCCATACAAGCCACTTAGCATTCATCATACAAGAAAATAGAATACAAGAGATAAAAAGACAGTTTCAACAAATGAGAGTTTTATAGAGAAAAACAGAAATCTAAACATCGTCTAAAAGTCATCTAGTACATAAGAGTTTATCAGGGCGTAGCCCGTACACCAAGTTCCAAAATTGAAAGTAAAGACAAAAAGGGAAATCAAGCTCGGTCCTCGGAATATAAGGACTCACCAAACTTCAATCTTCTAAATGAGATCCTAGCCACGAAAGTGCGAATCTGTAAGGCCGGTCCCTACATTTGGGGAAATGTAGGCAAGATATGCGTTAGTACAAAATATGTACCAAGTATGATAGCCATGCATAAAACATTAAAAACATGAAAAAAGGGACATTTTCAGAAAGTGCAATGACCAAGCTAAATCATGAATGTAAAAGAAATAGAAGACATCAGTCATAAAACATGGTCAATGCAAATAAACAGCATCTTAAGTCACATGTGAGATACTTCTTAAAGTAACCTTAGTTCATTATTGTGGAAAATTTACCTTTAACCGACATATAAGACCATGTAAGCTATCAACACGAAATTTGGTGTCTACCCCACACCAAAAAGGGGTGTCCTACTTGTTGAGGTAAGACCATGAACTTCTATCTTATGTAGATCCACTAGCTAATGTTTATCTAAGACAATCATCCTATGGGGGCACATAGGTATGGTATAAAGAGATTGCTTCTAGAAACCCGACCTCTACTAACGGGAGAGCTCCCATCTCAATATCCTCTCGGTGCTAAGCATAAATCCCACAGAATAGTCATTTTCTTAACTTGCCTTTATTATCCATGGAAGGGCACGTCATCTTGCCAATCCAAGCTAAGTCATATGTCATCCATTGAAAGATACAATTAAGTAACCAATCCAAACTAGGTTTCATTAGAATAGTTCCTTATCTTTAATTCATTTTAGGTGAGAAGACCTTTTAATCTTAAAATCTTGTATGTGAGAAAATCTTTCACATTCATGCATAAGGTAGTTATGTGAGCAATCCTTTCACAACAATTAACCACAACAACAACATATATGCTTTTACTCTCAAATCAATCTATATCATATCTCTTCAATTCCATAAAAACATGCATAATTCCATAATTCACCTTTCATAGTTCAAAACCCACTTTCAATCATCAATATCTAGAAAACATGGGTTAAGCATGGGTTCATGGGGATTCACCTTAAAAATCACGAGATTATATTAATTCATGCATAAAAGTTCATAAATCAATCAAATAAATCAACATTTAAAAGAACCCATGACATGGAAGAAAAACCCTAACTCAATTGGGGATTTCTAACTTTGTAAATTGGAGAATTTGGAAAATCCATGGAGGAAAGGGATCCATGGATGAAAACTATCATACCTCAATGCCAAAACCTTGACTTCAATGGTGGAATTGGAGTCTTGACTTGCAAAACCTAGCTTTTTCTTCAACTTCTAGAGAGAGAAATATTTGAGAGCAAGACGTGTTCTTCTTTTAGGAATTTGAGAGAATGATTTCAATTGGGGAAATTTGGGGGTTAAAACACTTATATAGGGCTTTAGGTGAAAGGTAAAACGACATAGTATTAGGCTAGAATAATTAGGAAAAGACCCTAAAGCCCAAAATAAATAACTGCCGACACCATCGATGGTGGGGACCTACGGTCTGTGGTCCCACCAATGGACCATCCTGGTCGGCCGTCGATGGGTTCAGAGACCCTAACCTTGGGACCTTAAATGATGGGACCCACCCACGGGTCATGGTCCCAATAAAGGGTCCCAACCGTGGGTCTCAACTTTTGACCCTAGAATTTCTCTAAGTCTAGGACTCACCTACGAACCCTACCTACGGCTCGTGCATTGTATGACGGGCCGTTCTGGTGAACCATCAAAAAAGTACTGAAACTTGATATTTTTGGGAACTTGGGTCGGCCTTCCACGGAGCTGACCTACGGACCGTGAGTCAGTCCATGGACCATAGGTGGCTCCGTCGGTACTGTCACCAGGTTCTTCAAAAGTTGCAAATTCTACCCTTTTCTGAAACTTAGGTGTTACAATATCTCCCCATTGGGGACATTCGTCTTCGAATGAGATTCAAGACATCATAAGGAAGGTAGACACTTAATCTAATAGCCCATCATGCATGCAACTACCTAAATGCACATATCCGAGGAGGAAACATCAACTCCAAGATAAAACATGTTCAAAACATCATATCTTAGACACATGACACCAAGAGAGCAAACCATGAGGAACTAAATACCTCAAGCTAAAGTAGGATTGGAAGGAAAGAGATGAGGATAATGGGACATTATATCGGCATCGGCCTCCCAAGTAGCACCCTCAGCTAACTGATTCCTCTAAAAAACTTTCACGGAAGCAACTTCTTTATTTCTCAACTTCTTAACATGCCAATCTAAAATCTCAACCGGAACTTCCTCATAAGAAAGATTCTCCTTAGCTCCCAAACCTTCTAAGGGAGCTATAGACGTCGAATCTCCAAATCATTTCTTCAACAAGGAGACATGGAAAATTGGATGTACCAATGCCAACTCTCTAGGCAATTCAAGTTCATAGCGACCTTGCCAATTCGTCTCAAAATCTGATATAGGCCCACTTAACGGGGACTAAGTTTCCCTTTCTTCCCAAATCTCATTACACCCTTCATGGGTGAAATTTTCAAGTAGACCCAATCATCCACCTCAAACTAAAGATCTCTTCTCCTCATATTGGAATACGACTTTTGTCTACTTTGAATTGTTTTCAACCTTTCTCTAATAAGTCAAACTTTCTTCATAGCGTCATGTACCAACTCGGGACCTATTAGGGCAACTTCACCCACCTAAAACCAACCTATTGGAGATCTACACCTCCTACCAATAGGGCCTCAAAGGAGCCATACCAATACTTGTGTGATAGTTATTGTTGTACGCAAACTCAATCAAAGGCAAGTGATCATCACAACTACCCTTGAAGTCAGTTACACATGATCTAACATATCTTCCAAGGTTTGAATAGTACGCTCCGCTTGCCCATCGGTTTGTGGGTGAAAGGTCGTACTAAGCTTAATACGAGTACCAAGACCCTTTTGAAAAGATTTTCAAAAATGCAAAGTGAATTGGGTACCACAATCGGAGATAATGGATAAGGGCACTCTATGTAACCTCACCATTTTCTTCAAATACAACTTGACATAGTCCTCCACCGAATAAGAAACCTTGACTGGAATGAATTGATCCGATTTCATCATTCGATCTACTATAACCTATATCTAGTCGTGTTCTCGCCGGGTGCGAGGCAAACCAATAATGAAGTTCATGTTCAAATCTTTCCACTTCCAAGTAGGGATACTAATGTCTTGGGATAAACCTCATGACTTTTGATGCTCAACTTTCACTTGTTGACAATTAGGACATTTAGCCACGAATTCTGCAATATCCTTCTTTATTCCATTCCACCAATAGATCTCCCCCAAGTCACGGTACATTTTAGTGGCTCCCGGGTGAATGAAATATCGAGAACTATGAGCTTCTGACAATATTTGTTCTCTCAAGTTGTCTATATTAGGAACACACAAACGACCTTGATATCTAAGTACACCATCTCCCCCTTGGGAGGAAGCCTCTACGGACTTTTTAAGCATCACTTCCTTCAATTCAAACAAAGTTGGATCAAGACCTTGCTTGGCCTTCACGTCAGCCACAAAAGATGATTATGAACCATTGTGAACCACAACACCACCCTTGGTAGGGTCAAATAACCGAACACTCAATTGTGCCAATCTATGAACATCTCGAACTAACTTTTTCTTATCATCCTCAATATGAGTAACACTGCCCATCGATAATCGACTAAGAGAATTTGCGACCACATTCACCTTACCGAGGTGATAAAGAACATTTATGTCATAATCATTCAATAATTCAAACCACCTTCTTTGGAGAAGATTCAAATCTTTCTAATTAAATACATATTGTAAACTCTTGTGGTCAGTAAAGACATCCACATGAACACCATACAAGTAATGCCTTCAAATCTTTAAGGCAAAAATGACTGCCACTAGTTCGAGGTCATGGGTCGGATAATTCTTTTCATGAATCTTAAGTTTCCTTGAAGTATATGCAATGACTTTCTCATTTTTCATAAGGACACATCCTAACCCAATTCTCGAGGCATCACAATAAACGACAAAACCATTTGTCCCTTTCGATAATGTCAACACCAGAGCGAAAGTAAGTCTATATTTTAATTCTTGAAAACTCTTTTCACACGCTTCAGACCATATGAACTTAACCTTTTTCTAAGTCAATGTCTTCAATGAAGAAGCAATCAAAGAGAACCCTTCAACAAACCTTCTATAGTAACCGACTAGACCCAAGAAACTCCTAATATCCGAAGGTGTTAGAGGTCTAGGCCAACTTTTGACCGCATCCATCTTCTTAGGATCTACCTCAATACCCTTACCAAAAACAATATGCCCAAGAAAAGCCACAGACCTTAACCAAAACTTGCATTTACTAAACTTTGCAAAGAGTTGTTGGTCCTTGAGAACTTGCAGCACAATCCTCAAATGATTGGTATGCTCATCTTCACTTCTCGAATAGATCAATATGTCATCAATGAACACAATCACAAACATGTCAAGGTATTTTCTAAACACTCTATTCATCAAATCCATAAATGCCGTCGGAGTAGGGTTGTTCAAAACTGAACCAAAATCGATAACCCAAAATGAAAAAAGTTATTGGTTTATCAGTATTGGGTTATTGGTTTAGCGATTTTGATAACGGTTTTGATTTTTTTTGTTATCGGGTTATCGAATTTTAACGGTTTGAAGTATTTTCTTAACGGGTTAACTGATAACTCGATAGTAAATTAAATAATTATATTTATACCATTTTGTATATAAAGTCTTTGACTTAGAATTTGATTTCCTACTTTTATTTTTGGTTTTCTCAAACACTTGGTTATTCTACAATGTAAAAGTGTTTGCTTTAGAGCAAGATGTAACTTGTGAACTCATGTGCATGGTTTATTTGGTTTGTCACCGTGTTTCTAAGTGATTTTCAATGTTTTTTTGGTGTCAAATATTAACGGTTAAATCGATAACCGAACCGATAAACTAATAACCGATAAGCCAATATCTTAATGATTCTATAAAGGTTTAGCATCTCTACAAATCGATAACTAATAAGCCAAACCAAAAAACTTCAAAACCGAACCGAACCGACCGATACACAACCCTACGTCGGAGCATTAGTCAAACCAAATGACATTACCAAAAACTCATAATGACCATACCGAGTTTGAAAAGCCGTCTTTGAAATGTCATCTTCTTTCACCCTCAATTAGTGATAACTCGACCGGAGGTCAATCTTAGAGAAGTAACTTGCTCCTTGAAGTTGATCAAACAAATCATCTATCCTTGGAAGAGGATACTTATTCTTAATGGTTACCTTGTTCAATTGCCAGTAGTTAATACATATACGGAGCGAACCATCTTTCTTTCTAACAAACAAAACTGGAGCACCCCATCGAGAGATACTTGGTGGGATGAAACCCTTATCCAACAAATCTTTCAATTGCTCCTTTAATTTCTTAAGTTCTATCGGGGCCATATGGTAAAGAGGAATAGAGATGGGTTTCATATCTTGGAGAAGGTCAATACCGAAGTCTATTTCCTTTTCAGGAGGAATACCGGGTAAATCATGTGGAAACACTTCTAGAAACTCATTTACAACGGGGACCAACTCAAGAGTAGGGACCTTGGAATCTATATCCCTCACCCTGACTAGATGGTAAATGCAACCCTTCAAAATCATCTTTCTAGCTTTAAGACAAGAAAAAACCTGACCCTTAGGCCTATAATCCCCCCCCCCCCCGGGGG
>JAJOOO010024839.1:0-22723 GCA_029582685.1 Solanum piurae | reverse complement strand
GAGTTGAGTAAGTTTGAGTAGTTTTGAGTAGTTTGGAGTATTCCTTGAGTTGAGTAAGATTTAAAAAGAGTTAAGTATGTTTTCTTTTTATCAAGTTTCAAGTTTATGTTTATGCTTTAGAATTCCCCTTACATGCTCGTACATTCCTTGTACTGAGCCATTTGGCCTGCATCTTCTCATGATACAGACACAGGTATTGATCAGGATCGTCAATAGGAGCTTCGTTGATACATCCGAGAGTTCGAGTTAGCTATGGTGAGCCTCCTTGTTTCCGGAGGATTTCATTTACCTTTCAGTTATATCAGTTGTTAGGATGTCGTGGGTCTTGTCCCAACTTCCATCTTTATCAGTTAGAGGCTTCATAGATAGTCAGTATAGTTGAGAAGTCTGTATTATTTATTTATTTTATTAAATATTTCAAAGATTTAAGTTGCCAATTTTGGGGTGAGTTGAATATATTTTATTATTCAGAGTTTTCATTTGAGTTAAAGTTTTAATTTAAGTTTTAGAAACTTTATTTCAGTTTTTAATCTTTGTATGCTTGAATCAGTTTTCCGCTTATAGTCAACCAGGATGAGGGTTCGCTTGGGGACCAACAATGGTCTTCAAGTGCCGGCCACATCCAGGGTGTAGGCTCGGGTTGTGACATCTCCCCTCTTTGATACATCTCTTACCTATGTATCCGGATGTCTGCTAATGTATCTGAAAGTCAAGTGATGTATCCAGAAGTCCAATGATGTATCCGAAATTCATAAATCTTAAGGAATTTTTGTACTTTGGAAAAGAGTAGGGAAATAATGTAATTAACTCTTAACACTATGGGATTTAGGTAAATCATACTTTTTCAAATCCAATAAAAATGGATTTAATTAAACTCTAAATTAAGTAATTTGGGCTACAATAGATGAGCCCAATTTGCTACGCCCAACTTCATCTTATCCTAGAGGCCCATTTTGGCGCAACGTGACAAATGACGTGGCATGTCAAGTCAAACAAGAAAGTCAATAGGATCATGCATGTCATGTGTCAAAATGACAAGCCCTCTCCATAAAGCCCATATGTCATATCACTTAAATTTTATTGGTCGAAGGGATTCCTGTTCCAGTCACAACTGTTCTATTCTAAAACTATAAATAGGGATCCTCATAATTCAGAAAGGGGATCAAAAATTCTAAATAAGAAGTTAGAGAAAGGTCGTGGATCAAACGTCATAGATTTCTCTATAAACTACAGGTTTAAGAATTCAAGAATTGAAGTTCAAGAACGATCAAGATCAAGATCACCGGATTCAAGAACAAGCTCGAAGCCCTTGAATTCAAATAAAAGTCAAGATCAAGATAAGGTTCAAGTTCAAGTTCATCGAATATTCAAGAACATGCTCCAAAAACCTTGAATCCAAGATCAAGTTCAAGACAAATCAAGATCGAGCTCAAGAACCCTTGAATCTATATCTGAAAAAATGAATTCAGAGAAATCATAGAGATTGTAACACTCACACTTTAAAATCAACAAATACAATTATTGCAATACTTTTCCGTTCTTGATTATAGTTTTCTCGACACGAATTTAATTGTCTACAAACTTATCTCCAACTTTTTAAAGTATATATAAATTAAATAGGAATTTTATTTACGAGGCTTAACATTTTTTCTTCTATAAGGATTGATCAATCTTTTATGCCATGAAGATAAAGTTTCAAAAATATTTATTTTTGTATTATCCTAGCTAACACAAAATTATCACATTAGAAGACTCCAATTCTAATCAAGACATTGCATTGTTAAATAAATTTGCCTTCTTATGAGTAAATTTTATATGATGAAATGATATTACATTTACCTTTGCTTATATTACATTTTCCTAATAACTTTTTTATCACTTTATTTGTTTATTTAATGTCAAAAGGTAATAGTAGAAAAAAAGTAAATAGTATATATTCGTGCGTTACATTAAAAATCGAACAATCAAATCAAATTAAATCAAAATCAATAATAATCAAACTGAGAAATATTTATTATAGTTGATTTAATTAAATTTTCATTATTTAAAATTTGACTAAATTAATTTAATTTTAACTAAAAACCAATTCAAACTGCACTGTGAACACCTACTTTTTTAAACAAAAAAAGAGATCACTCAATAAATTTTATAGATTTTCATTTGTCACTTTTGACATATCAAAAAAAGACAATAGTTTATTTTCACGTTTTACCCTCAGCATTAAATATTTATTTTTCAAAACATCAATTAATAGGGGATAGTTTGGTAAAATACTTATATCAAAAATTAATTTCTTAATGATTGTATCAAGTCAAAGTGTGACTAGTAAAAGTGAACGGAAGGAGCGAAAGAAAAAAGCATTTAATGAAATTTAGAGTTAAAAGTCATAAGAAAATTCAATGAAATTTACCAAATTTAGTTTAAAACCAGTTGTACATAATGAAAAATGAACACATTGGGCCCTTAGTTCCCTATAAATTGAAACACTAATTCACTATGCTTTTCATCTAAACTTCACTTAACTTTTCATTCTTCTAAAAATTTCATTTTAAAAATTTCTATTATGAAGAAGGGAAGTTCCATTTTCGCCATATTTTTTGTCACGACACTTGTCATTTTACTTGGCGAGTTGTTCGTGGCAAAGGCAGTGACGTGCAATGTATCAGAGTTAAGTCCATGCGCCGATGCAATTCTTAAGGGAACACCAGCCTCTCCGGCATGCTGTGCTAAGTTGAAAGAGCAAATCCCTTGTCTTTGTGGGTACATCAAAGATCCTAAGTTGAAGCCATATATTGACTCTCCTAATGCCAAAAAAGTTTCTCAAACATGTGGAGTACCCTTCCCCAAATGTTAAAATAGTAACAAAAAATGATCACTCAATAGAGTGAAAATTACATATATACTATAGACTAATGTCATTTTATAAGCCTTTATTGGTACTTTATATATGAATAAATGGTTCTAATTAATGCTTTTGATGTATTAATTAAACTTTATTTTGTGTGTACTTGATTCTAAATAATTGTCTAGATTTATATATGATGTCATATTTTTCAAAACTTTTTTTTTCTAGAAAAAAGGTTTGATAAACTCATTAACTTTACAATTTAGAGTTGATATGCATCTCGTTACAAAAATATATCACATATATCCTTATCGTTACAAAGTGACTCACATGTACCCCTACCGTTACAAAAGTAGCTCACATATAAACTTTTCATCTAATGATAGTGAAAACATTAATTTCAAATTATTTCTTTTGAAAAAATCCATATAGGAGATTTAATATAGATGGCATTTGTGGAAGCGAAACTTTGATTTCCGTAAACCACGTAAGAATTCAGCATCCAATTGAATCTACGGGCATCAAAGTTCATGGTATATATATTTGTTCTTTCTCACAAATATCTTTTTTACTTCTGTGATTCAACACCTAATTTGAGTTTTAAGTATCCCACTTAAAGATCTATTAGCTTATTACTATGTGAGCTTCTTATTATTATTGTTTATTTATTCTTTTATTTTTAGAGTAAAAATAGTAGAAATAAAAAGTGTGAATAGAAATTTTTTAAAACTATTTTTTTGTGGTTATATTTTAATTTATTTTTGGTATATGTAAAATAGATAAATTGGGGCATCTATGAGAAATATTGCAAGAAAATGGTGAACAAATAAATTTAACCGTCAAAATAATAAATTTTACATTAAAAATTGAACAATCAAATAAAATCAAGATCAATAATAATAAAACTGATAAATATCTGTTATAGTTGATTTAGTTTAATTTTCATTATTTAAAAAATTGACTAAATAATTTAATTTTAACTATAAACCAATTCAAATTGAACCATAAACACCTACTTTTAGAAAAAGAAAAAAAGAGAGCACTTCATGAATTTTCTATAAAAGAAAAGAACATTCAATAAAATTTACCAATATGGAGTTAAAAAACAAAAGAACATTCAATGAAATTTATCAAGAGGGAGTTAAAAGTCAAAAGAGCATTCAAACCAAATTTAGTTAAAAACCAATTGTAGATAATGAAAAATTAACACCGTGGGCCCTTGGTTCATTATAAATTGAAACGATAATTCACTATTCTTTTCATCTAAACTTCACTTCACTTTTCTTTCTTTTATAAAATTTCAAATGAAGAAGGATAGTTCTATTTTCGCGATCGCGATATTTTTTATCGCGACACTTGTCATAGTACTTGGCGAATTATTGGTGGCGAAGGCACTGACATGCAGTGTCTCAGAATTAAGTCCATGTGCCGAATCAATTCTTACTGGAATACCACCCACTCCAACATGTTGCGGTGTGTTGAGAGAGCAGATCCCTTGTCTTTGTGGGTACATCAAGGATACTAAGTTGAAGCCATATATGGACTATCCTAATACCCAGAAAATGTATAAATTTTGTAGAGTACCCTTTCCCCAATGTTAAAGTCCTAACAAAAAATGATCACCCAATAAAGTGAAAATTAAATATATATAAGCCTTTATTGCTACTTTATTATATCAGAATAAATGGTTCTAAATAATGCTTCTGAGGTATTAATCAATCTTTCTCTTGTGTGTACTTGATTTCAAATAATTGTCTAGATTTATATATAATATTAGTTGGGTTTTGGGTATTTAGGCGGGAAATTGAGTTTTAAGCCTTAAGAGAGGTCTGAGAGGGTATTTTCGTCATTTGACCTTTTCTCGACGATTTCATTGAGTCTGGAATATTAAATTTAGTAGGGTAGCATGTCCAGTTTTTTTTATCAGACCCCAAACGATTCCCAAGGATCCATTTAGGGACTTTTTCCTTGGAGTTGAGCTGCTGGTTTCTGGTGCAGGTCACTTTGACCTTCACAATCACGGCTTGTAGGCTCGCGATTGTGATGTATCTTCTCTCTGGTCTTCACGATTGCGGCCCTTAAGCTCGCATTCATGATGAACCCATATTTTATTTAGCCTTCACGATCGTGGACAGGGGTTTTGCGATCGTGATGTGAACCTCCGAGTCCTTCGCAATTGCGAGAGTTATTGGCTCACAATGACCAATTTTTACCTGAATAGAACTTAAATTCGGGATTATTCCTATTTTCCTCATTTTCGCCATTTTCAATCCTTTGGAGCTTTGGGGAGGCGATTCTTGGGAGTATTTTTGTGAAAACTCATGTGGGTAAGCTTTCCCTACCAAATCTTTGTTGATTTCTTGAACTTTTATCTTCCGAAAATATCTTTAAAACATAATTTCAATGTGGGTCTTGGGGTTTTCCCCCTGAATTGGAAAATTGTACTTTCTTGAATTGGAGCTCACTTCTTGATCGATTTTAATGAGGGTTTCAACCACGAGTTACTCTTTGGTTGTAGATTGAAATAATAATCTGATTTTAGCCTTCCAATTTTCGAAGGGATTTTTGAACTATTTCACCTCTAAATTCTAATCCTATCAATATGAGTATTGTTGGGCTTCTTTGGATGAACTTTTCCATTCTTGATAGTTGGGAATCCTTTCGGTGATCGTTTAATTGAGAGAGTGATCTGATAGATTTGTTGGGGTGAAGTTTTCAACCTTTGAAGTAGGTTTGGTTGTCCCTTTCTTAGATGAGATGAGTGGTTAATCTTTCTCAAGAAGTCAATTACAAAATGAATGGTAGTATGAATTTTTTAGGTTGGTAAGTGTTGGCTTTCTTTTTTAGCCTGTGTGATACCTTAATTGTTGTTGAAAACCTGTGTTAATTTTAGAAATTGTCCGTGTGAGTGGTTGTGTGACCTATTTTTATACTTGGCATTGAAATGCCCAAGATAGGGGCTTGAATCGATATTTGGTCATGTTTAAAAGAAAGAAATGTTTTTCAAATGATTTCTTCTACTACCCTATCATATAAGGACGTGTTCATGACATATTGAGTTTGAGGATTTTATGTTATTCAAATCCTCGAGTAATTTATTATGCCTTGTATTTTGATGCATTCATCCTCATTCAGCATATCATGGTTCACATGTATATAAGAAAGTGGAGAAATATTATTTTTAAGAAAGAAAATGAGACACCTTACATTTATCCTTGACCACGAGCAAGGTGATAAATTGATGAGATATTGAGATTGGTATATGGACTACGAGTCCCCTTTAGGTCCTTGTCTAGAAGCTAATGCTTGGCGAAGTGTATATAGTAGGTTGTGCGACAACCTTGATTCCGACATATCACTTCATCATCTCATTGCATTGCATTGGCCAGTTTTGTTGCATTGTGTAACTTGCTTATCTGTTGATTTGAGTATTACATGTATCCTTATGTGTATACTTTATTCGTTTCGTTATTATATAAGTTGGTGGCTTCGATACCAGAATGAGACTCTTTCGTGTAGTGGAAGTGCTTCATTGTTTATTTCTTAAGTCTGTTTAGTTGCTTATGCTCACCCAGTAGAACCTACTTAGTACATGTGGATTGTACTCACCCTTACTTCTTTTATCTTTTTATGCAGATTCTAGTCAGGGTGATATTCGTAGCGGTTGATTGGATCTAGCGTCTTCTTCTCATTCAAAGTTGTGGTGAGATTCTATTTCAGGATCGCCATTAGTCTCTATCAATCATTTACCGTCTTTAATTTCTTTTCGAAGACTTGGTATGTATTCAATATTCTAGAAATGTATTAGATGCTCTTATGCTTATGATGCCAGGTTTTGAGCATTTCTTTGTTATTTTTATTTCTCTTCAGTTGTGGTCTGACTTTCATTTGAAAGTCTCATATGTGTTATTTCATTTGGCTTACACACCAAATTTGGGGATTTTCGAGGTATCTGCCACATGACCTCGGCTTTTGGGTCTTGACACTTTCAAAGTTCAGAGTATATTTTTTCTTTCTCACAAATGTTTTTTGGACTTCTTTGATTCAATGCCTAAATATTTGTAATGACCCAGAAGGTTATTTTTAGAAATTTTCTCAAAATTACTATTTTACACCTCCCAATATTGACTCTGAGTCATTTCTAATCAAATTTTGAAATTGATTTCTAGTCTTGAAATAATCGTTATGAACTATGGAATTTTTCGAAGTTGAAAGGTAAACTTGTTTAAAAGTGGTTTTTAGAGTGTTTGGAGTTTTTGATTCTCGGAATGGAATTTCGTTGATTGCATCAATCCCGGAATTTGGAAATTGGTCTAACAAAGTTGTCGATTTCAGATTCAAAATATTTTCATGGATTTGAGGTCCCATGCTGGAAAATTATAAAATTTTAGCCTTTTGATAGACTTTGGCAAAATTTGATTTTCGAATGTTCAAGACATCATTGATTTCACCCCAAGAAGCTGCAAATACATTTGCCTGATCACACAGTGTCCAGGCTTGAACTCAGTGTGAACTTGCGTAAGTGTTTCCCTGGTAGCAAGGATCATCCTGACCATTCAACATGCATGAGTTGGAATATTCATATCATGTAGCTCTTGGCCTTTTTATATAATATGCATGAATCTACATGATCCATAGTTTACCCTCGCTTATGAGAAAAGTCCCAGCATGTCTTGACAATAGCCGCTTTGTTCTATACTGCTAGATTAATTAGATTGAGCCCTCTAGATGCCTCTTAGGTAGACAAATTCTAGACCATCCTATCAGTGCCTTTTTCGTTATCTCATTTGATCCAGACCACACATAACTTCCTACAATAGCCTTCAATCAACTTATGTATCTTAGTAGGGATGACGTATAGTTGAGCCCAAAATGCTTGTATATCAAACAAAACAGTTTGGACTAGTTGAACTCTCTCTGCATAAGAGAGCTTTTTTGCAATCCACGATGAAATTTTGGCTATAATTTACCAGGGGCTTCCATTGCATTATAGTAACCTTCTTAGTTGATAATGGTTCATTTATCCATTATTATTAATGAATTTAAGTGTTTAAATTAAGGTCTTTTAAATGATAATTTGGGGTTTCTTTAAGAATCCAAGAACTTGATAAAATGGTGATTTTGAGCTAAATCCATTTTTGAAATGTTTTTCACTAATGAGTTCCAAATGAATTGGGTAACGTATTCAAATAATGATTTTCGGATTCAAACCTCATTTTTGAAATCGAATTTTTGAATTGATTTGACTCATTTTTTCAAAGTGCATGATACAAATGGTTTACTTCCAAAATATTATTGTGATTACTTGTTCGATTAGATTGTGTGGCTTTGGACATTGTTCGAAAAGGAAAAACTCAAGTCTCGAATTGACTTTGTAAGGCAAGTGAACTTCTAAACCTCGTAAAACTTGTAGAATATTGTATTTCCCTTCATTGTGTGTGTTGGGGAGTAACGGGAATGAGGTTATGGGTCCAATTACTCCACTTGATTGATTTTAATGAATGAAAGGGGATTAAATGAAAAAGAAAATGTGTTGATAGTTGTGTTTTGTGAATTGCCTTGTTGTTGATCCTAATTGTTGATTGATGAAGTGCGTTGATGGCATTATTGTTGACTTAAATTGCTTAAGTTAATTGTCTCTTTCTTATGGTGTGAAATTACATATTAGCATTGATTTTTGTACATTGTGATGAGACATGTGGTGATTATGCCAATGTATATATACCTTTTTTAACTCAATGCGATCGTGAGATCCTTGTTATCGCGATCGCGTTGAGTAATTTTTACCTGAACATAAGCTTTTCTCAAAATCGGGATTTCTTCCCATTTCTCCCATTGTTGAACCCTAGCACCTCGTTTTAGGCCATTTCAAAAGGGATTTTTGAGTGTTTTCGATTGGGTAACAATTTCTAACCTCTTATCTCATTTACCCATCAATTATTTCATGATTCAATGATTAAACATGGATTTTGGTTCCAAACTTGAACAATTTTTGTAAAGGCCTAAAGTTTTGATAAGTGGTGATTTAAGGCTTGTTTGAGCTCTGTTTTCAAAATGGTTTTCACTGGTAGTTTCAAAATGTTTTAGGTAACACAATTTTATACTAATTTCCATATTTACCCTTCATTTTCAAAACTAAATTTTTGGGTCATTTTGACCTCATTTTTCAAGAATATTGGTATGGTGTTGATAGTTCTGAATTCTTATTGTGATTTCTTATTTAAATAAATTGTGTTGATTCAGAGACCCAACAATAAAGAAAACTCAAGTTATGGAGTAATTGTTTCATTGATTAAGGCAAGTGAACTTCTAGGCCTCTGTTATGCTTGTAGGATCTTGTATTCCTTGTTTTATATATTGGGGAGTAATGAGAATTGGTGATAGATAAAATTGATCACTTTGTTTGATCTTAATGATAAAAAGGAGAATTTGGTGAATGATTGGAGTGATAATATTAATATGTTATTGATGAAATATTATGATTGGGTTATTCTGAATTGTGCATGGATATGTAAGATGTCATCTCATCACTAATATGTGAATATGCCTATTTGAATTGGTTCTGAAATAACGTAATGAGATATTGTGATTATGTAGTCATTTCTTTCAAAGAGAGAGATTGATGCCAGGGTCTCTTCCGGTGGGTGACATTGATGTTGAGGTTTATTTCAGCGAGTGAGATTGATGCCGAGGTTTATTTTGGTGGGTACATGGACCGTGTGTGTCCCCATGAGTCCCGTTCTGAGTCTCAGCGAATGTTTATATTTAAGACAGACATGCATCACTTGACCTGACATTGCATTGCATTGCACCTCATTTATCATTTGTGTACTTGTGAATACTTCTTTGGTGACCTTGTGATTGATGGATTTGATATTGATTTTGATGATATGTACTGTTGCGGTGTTGTTATTGAACCGTGTGCTTCGTGAGTTGTAACCTATTAGGTTGGACTAATTTTTGTATAGGTTGTAGTTATGGAGGTTTAGTTGGGTGTGATATGAGTATTCGTATTCTTCCTTGTTTTACCTTATGTTTAGTAGTTTTCTTGTTGAACATCGTGTTGTTTGGTACTCATATCTTATTTCTACACTTGTGTAGGTTACAAGCCCGGTTCTACATGATAATTCGTCTTCTCTACTTCGTCCGAGGCTTTTCTGTTGAGACTTGATAGGTAGTTGCTTTTCACTTTAGTAGGCTCTCTTATTACTTTATTCTCTTGTTACTTAATTATGTTCTTTTTCTACTTTAAATAACAAATACATTTGAGACTTATATTTTCTTTCAATTCAGTTGTATACTGTAGAGGCTTGTACACGTGACAACAAGATTTTAGGGTTATTTATGAGATTGACTAAGTTATTCACATTTATGTTATTGATAGTTTATTTTTCGCATTTATATCATTATGTTTTGGATTTTAGGCTGACTTGTATTGGGGTGATAAGACAGTGCCATCACACTCATTTTTGGATCGTGACAAAAATATAGATAATGTACTAAAATTAAGAAGAAAGATAGATGAGAAAATATTAAGTGTAGTATTTTTATTTTCATTTACTCTTGCCCTATTTCTTTGTTACTAGAAGAAGGGTATATATGCATGTATATATATATTGGCACCAAGTATATTGTATGGCTATCTATTTGCCATGTATATACTTGGGCACCAAGTATATTGTATGGTTATTAGCTAGTTTACAACATATTTTATATTGTTTGTATATTTATCTTATAGACAATAACGCTTGTGGAATCCTTCACAACTCTAATGAAAATGTCATGGTTAAGATTATTAGATGGTGGTTGATCAAACCTGTCAACAAAGTTCACGAACTTCTTCTCCAGAGTCTTCCATCTATTATTTACTGGGGAACTTCAAAATATAGGAGCAATTTCAAACATGAAGGTGTTAGAATTTCTATTCCTAGAATCATTGATCAGATCTCCAACCTCCTCTATTTGATTATTAATTCTCAATTTCTAGAACCTCCACTTTCACCTTCTATTATCAGTTGATCTCATCTCACAGATCACATCACACCAAAGTTAGAAATTAAATTGGTGAAATGGAAGAGGTGAAACTATAATGAGCTAAAACTGAATGTGGATGGCTGAAGTAAAGGAAATCTTGAAAGTGTTGGAGGTGGAGGAGTTCTTAGAGACCATGTTGGACAAATGATTATGGATTTCAAGGCCTATTTTGATATTTTTCTTCTCAAATAATTGAGCTGAGGCTTTAGCTCTAAAGACTAGCCTAAGATGGTGTCTAGATTATAGTTTTCTTAGAGTTACTATTGAGTCCGTCTCCCTCTTGATTATTCAGATGGTTAAAGGTATGTCCAACACCTTTTGGCAGATCAAAGGTGATATTAAACAAATTTAATTCATGAATTCACTTTGTCATTTATCTTTCATTAACACCTTCAGATAAGGTAACACTACAACTTATTTTCTCGTGAATATGTCTCAACATTGCAAAACAACTGCCTTCTTCACCAAGGATATAAATCTTCCTTCTAAGATTACATCCACCTTGAAGAATGATGTAGTTGACAAGCCCAACATTAAAATTTGAGTGAAGAAGGGTGCAACATCTCGCTAATTGAAAGAACTAGAAAGAGTTAAAATTGGAAATAGTCATTTTAGGAAAGAATGGAAAATCTGGAAATTTGTTAAGTTATGTTAAGTTTGGTTTTTTGGTCAAATTCAAACAACCATAACTCCTAGATCAGGATGAGTTATGTGTACTTCTAGATACCGTAGGAAATATCTTGGAATTATCTTTCTAATGCCGCCTAGTTTGCACGATTATGAGTTCGTATGAGTGAGATAAACCCATTTGAAGTTGGGATGTTCAAATAAGAAAAGTCTAATCCGGATTTTGGAACGGTATTTTAGTCTTTTCCTTACCCATTTATTTTAATTCATTTTTAGGAGTTTATTTGGGGTCTAATCAGAATTAAAACAGTTTAGAAAAGTTGAAGTTCACGCTAGGGTTTGGAGAAAAGAGAAAAGAGGAGAAATGAGGAGAAAAGTAAAGATTTGTCAAGAACGTTCAAGTTTGGTCGTAGATTTCGCCAAGGATTTAATCCTACAAGGTATGTGAAATTCGTTCTAAAAAGGTTTGAAAGTTGATGTTATTGATATGTGTTTTTGAATTTGTTTTCGTTCTTGAATAGGGCTGAATTGAGGAGTTCTTGAGGTTATTGCGTCGAGTTTTAAAGTTGTTTTGAGTTAGGTTCTTGGCTACATTTACTGGGTATCTGAATCTAAAGAGAATTTGGGAAAAAGAACTGAGTTTAGAAGAATTGGGGCTGGAAAACGAAGAAGGAAAAAGTCGGGCGAATTTGGGTACCAGGTCCGCGTTCCTCATATTTGGGAAAAACCTTTTCGCGAAGCGGAGCGGTCACGGTCCGTTCTGCCTCAAAACTTATTTTGCATTCAAATATTTAAATACATCTCCGCGTCGCAGGCTAGTTTCCAGACAGTGATTTCTTGATACTTTCTCATGTTTAACCATCTAAAAATACTCTTAAACATCATGAGATCGTTCCTATCACAAATCACAATCCTTGAATCCGTAATTCAATTCAAGGAAAGTTAAGAGTCAAGTTAAGAGAAATTCATAAAGTTTTCCAAAAGTCTTTTATAAACGTTTTAACTTTGTTTTAAGACTTAAGCTCTGAGTTGAGTAAAAAGTAAGAATAAAAGTTCATTTCTCCAAAGATTATACGAGAACTAAGTATTCCCAAGAGTTAAAAATATTTTCACATTTGAGCAAAAGGGAACATCGATTCCAAGAGAGCTTTTAAGCTAAGTTTTGAGAAATTATCTCAAATCAAAGAAAGTAGTTTTGTTTTAAAACATATGAGCTAAGTATATTTTTGGGAGTAGTATTGAGCACCGATATGGGTATGCGAGTTCATAATAACTCAAGTCTCCATAAACCATGTAGCCATCATGGGTAGTAAAGGATCATACTTTTTTAGATGATTCTTTAAGTGCTTTTTAGCATAGACTAGTGGATCCACTTGGTTAAGGCGTTCTATATGATGGCAAAGTATATGACAGTTTTGGCCGCGTGGGCAAGACATTGTATTACCACTTAGACTCATAGTGGTGGTTGTTGGTTAGAGAAACTCTCACACTATTACATTACTTTATTATATGAGTATGTTGAGTTGTTATTGCATTTCTTTAACAAACTGAGTTGCTTTCTACTGTTTTAAAAGCTTTCTATATATCGCATGTGTATTATTGCTTTATATTGAGTTAAGTTGTTCATGAGTTGAGTAGAGCCAAGGTAACTGTCTCTTTGTAACACCCCGTATCTAAAACAGATCAAAAATGCATATTTTGAGAAGTTGCAGGTGCAACCCACGGTTGCCACCCACAGACCGTAGGTCAGACCACGACCCGTGCTGGTGGTCCGTGGTTCACCACTGCAACCCCTCCCCTAACCCAGCTCAAAAAATTGGCTAAGTCTTGACCCACAACAGACCTACGGTCCGTAGGCCAGACCACGGTCAGTGGTCTGTGTTAGGTTCTCAGCATCCAAATCGCACATAGATCGATTCCCGATCTCCAGTTCAGCAGAATCAATGGTGAGTCCTCATTCTCCGAGGACCATAGTCATGTTTAATTTTAGTATTTGTAGTCATTTCATTTCAGTTTTTGCTAGACTTAGCTTGGGAATGTCCCAACATTTCTAGTCTGTAGAGGCAATATTTTCAGAGTTAGTTAGATTCAACATTAGTGTTTTGAGTTAATATTCTTCTTGTATTAAACTCTCAGATTTTTATCTATACGGGTATTCCCCATCATTTTTAGTTTATATCTTATGATTTAGCTTCCGCATTAGTTTTGATATTCAATATTGCTCAGATTATGCCAGTAGGGTTAGCTTGGGGTCACTTGTGATCCTAGGTTCCGTGTCCGCGTCTCAAGGTAGCCTCGGGGCGGGACAAACTTGGTATGCATTCATAAACTGAGGCATGTATAACTGAATACTGAAATATCTGACCTAGCATGTGCAATTCAAGAACTAAAGAAATACATAGCTAGGGTTCTGAAATTCATGCAATAAACTGAGCAATAACATGATATTCTGATTTGGAACATTTAAATAACTAATTCATGATAATCTGTTGAAATTCTAAAAACCCTAGGTCTGTTCATAATCATGGAATCAAGAATCTGACTGAATTCTAGGGACCTAATGGGCGAAAGGAACCCACTAGTGAAATCCCACATACCTGGTGACGAATTCCATGGAGAAATCTTTAGATTTTAGGGCTGGAACTGATGGAACTTTGCTGCATTTTTGAACTGGGGTTCTTGCCTTCTCTTCTCATCTTACGCTCTAAGTTTTCTAACTTTTGATAAATGTTTTGACTTAGGTAAGTTCTAGTTATGTTTCTAGGCTTAAACTGACGAAAACCTCATAATTTAGGGTTAAACGACGTAGCTTAGGGGTCCAATGAAATAAGAAAATACCAAAAGACCCCTGACTTAACTGTTGTCGGAGTGATCGACGGACGGTACCTGCGGTCCGTAGATTGGGATCGTAGGTCAAGTCTGCCCGATAGGGCTTCACTAAAACGAGCATAACTATTTACTCGGAGGTCAAATTTTAGTAAACTCAGCGGTGTTGGAAAAAGGATTCAATTATCTATCATACCATAGGTCATGGGACATATAATTCTTTTTGTGCTAATAGTGATGACAATTTGAAGTTGACGCAATCAGTAATTTCCCCCTAACTAGCTGCTGACCTTCACCAATGGTCAGACCTGCGAACCGTGGTTCGAACGATGGTCCGTGTTGGTCGGCCATCGTTCACGTCAGAGGCTGCTCGATCCATGGACATAGACCACAGACCGTGGTTTGGCCTATGGACCGTAGGTCTGTCCGTGGGTCGAGACTTAGCCAATTTTCTAAGCTGGGTTAGGAGAGGGGTTGAAGTGGTGAACCATGGACCACCAGCACGAGCCGTGGTCTGACCTACGGTCCGTGGGTGGCAATCATGGGTTGCACCTGCAACTTCTCAAAATCTGTATTTTTGATCTATTTTGGATATGGGGTGTTACATTATCTCCCTCTTGGGACCATTCGTCCTCGAATGAAGACTAAACTAGCTGAGTATGGAGGGAATAAGCTGCAATCCCTACCACTAAGTACTAGAAACTGATTTCTGACTTAGCTGAGTTCCAAAAATATGCAAATACGCTGAAAATGCAAAGCTGATTGAAGGAACAAAATACTAAGACTAAATTAGCGCATAAATTACTGAAAAACTGAAGAGGAATTATTACCTCAAGCTGGAATGGAATCGGAAGGAAAGAGGTGAGGATACTTGGACTTCATGGCTGCTTCTTCTTCCAAGTAGCTCCCTCTACGGACTGACTCCTCCGCAAAACCTTGACTGGAGTGACTTCTTTATTTCTCAACCTTCTAACCTGACGATCGAGAATCTCAACTGGTGCATCCTCATACGAGAGACTATCTTTCACAGCCACACTCTCTAATGGCACTATAGATGCTGGATCACCCACACACTTCTTCAATAGTGAAATATGGAAGACTGGATGCACTGCTGCCAAATCTATTGGCAACTCTAACTCATAAGCCCCTTTACCAATCATTTTCGAGATTCGGTAAGGGCCTACATATCTGGGACTGAGCTTTCCTTTCTTGCCAAACCTCATCACCCCCTTCATAGGTGACACCTTCAGAAAAACCCAATCATCAACTTGGAACTCTAGTTCCCTTCTCCTTACATCTGCGTAAGACTTCTGGCGACTCTGGGTTGTCTTAAGTCTATCTCTGATGAGTTGCACTTTCTCCATAGCATAATGGACTGAATCTGGCCCTATCAAGGCTGCTTCACCTACTTCAAATCAGCCCACATGAGATCTACATCTACGCCCATACAATGCCTCATAAGGGGCCATATGAATGATGGAATGATAACTATTATTATAGGCGAATTCAATACGAGGAAGATGATCATCCCAACTACCCTTGAAGTCGATCAAACAAGCTCTCAACATGTCCTCTAAGGTCTGAATGGGACGCTCTGTCTGGCCATCCATCTGTGGATGAAATATTGTGCTGAGGTTAACCTGAGTACCAAGACCTTTCTGAAATGACTTCCAGAAATAAGAGGTAAACTGAGGACCTCTATCTGAGATGATAGACAAAGGAACCCTATGCAACCTCACAATCTCATTAATGTAAAGCTTGGTGTAATCCTCCGTCGAATATGTAGTCTTTACCACTAAAAAGTGAGAAGACTTAGTAACCCTATAAACAATCACCCAAATTGAGTCATGTTGTCTACGAGTACGAGGTAAACCTGTGATGAAGTCCATGTTGATCACTTCCCACCTCCAAGTAGGAATGTCAATCTCTTGAGTCATGCCTTCTGGTTTCTGATGTTCTACCTTGACTTGCTGGCAATTGGGGCCTTTAGCCACAAAATCTGCTATAACTCTTTTCATACCATTCCACCAATAGACATCCCGCAGATCGCGGTACATCTTAGTGGCACCTGGTTGAATAGAATATCTAGAATTATGGGCTTCTGCAAGAATATGTTGTCTCAACTCGCCCACATTAGGAACACATAATCAACCATGATAGCGAAGCACACCATCTCCCCATTGGGAGAATACCTCAACTCTCTGTTGATGGACTGCACCCGTGAGTTCAAGTAATATCAGATCATTGTCTTGCTTTCCTTAACTTCTACTACCAAGGAAGATTCTGCCCCATTCTGAACCGTTACACGACCATCTGATATGCTCATATGACGAACTCCTAGGCGAGCAAGTCTGTGAAAATTTCTTGCTAGATCCTTTCTTTCTTCCTCAACATGTACTTAACTACCCATGGATAATCTGCTACTACATTTGCCTTACCTGGATGGAAATGCACGCTCATATCATAATCTTTGAGGAACTCAAGCCACCTTCTCTGGTGAAGATTCAACTCTTTCTGGGTGAATACATATTGGAGCTCTTATAGTCTATCTATGAACACCATACAAGTAGTGTCTCCAAATCTTGAGTGCAAACACCACTGCTGCAAGCTCGACGTCATGAGTCTGATAATTCTTCTCATGTACCTTAAGATATCTAGAAGCATAAGCTATAACCTTACCTCGCTGCATCAACACACAACATAGGCCAACTATGGATGCATCATAGTAGATCACATAACCATCTAAACTCTCTGGTAGAGCCAAGACAGGAGCTGCAGTCAACCTAGTTTTCAATTTTGCGAAGCTTTTCTCACAATCATCTGACCATCGTAACTTGACCATCTTCTGAGTCAACCTGGTCAATGGGAGTCTATGGATGAAAATCCTTCCATGAACCTCCTGTAATATCCCGTTAGACCTAAGAAACTTCTGATATCTGTAGCAGAGATAGGTCTGGGCCATTGTTTCACTGCTTCAATCTTCTGGGAATCTACTTGAATTTTTTGCACTAGACACAATATGCCCAAGGAAAGCAACTGATTGTAACCAAAACTCGCACTTGTTAAATTTTGCAAATAATTGGCGATCTTTGAGAGTTTGCAGAACAACTCTCAAATGACTCGCATGTTCTTCCTCATTCCTAAAGTAATAAGGATATCATCAATAAAGATGATAACGAATAAGTCCAAGTACTGCTTGAACACTTTGTTCATCAAATCCATGAAAGCTGCAGGAGCATTGGTTAGTTCAAATGACATGACTACAAATTCATAATGATCATACCAAGTTCTAAAGGTTGTCTTCAGAATGTCACTATCTCTGACTTTAAGCTGATGATAACCCGATCTGAGGTCTATCTTTGAGAAATGACTAGCACCCTGAAGTTTGTCAAACAAGTCATCAATCGTGGGGATGAAATACTTATTCTTGATTGTGACCTTGTTCAACTGCCTATAGTCAATGCACATTCTGAGAGAACCATCTTTCTTCTTTACGAACAACATTAGTGCACCCCATGGCGAAATACTAGGTCTGATGAAGCCCTTATCTAGAAGGTTTTTTAACTGCTCTTTCAATTCCTTAAGCTCTGTTGGAGCCATTTTGTAAGGAGGAATAGAAATAGGTTGGGTATCTGGAAGGAGATCTATTCCAAAGTCAATTTCCCTATTGGGAGGGACTCTAGGAAGATCTTCTGGAAACAGTTCTGGAAACTCATTAACCACTGGAACTGACTCAAGAGTTGGGGTTTCAGAGCTTGAATTCCTAACCCGAACTAGATGATAGAGATAACCCTTAGAGATCATCTTTCTAGCCTTAAGGTAAGAAATGAATCGGCCCATAGGCGCTAAGCTACTACCTTTCCATTCTAAGATTGGTTCATCTGGAAATTGAAAATGAACAATCATAGATCTACAATCAACTGAGGCATAACAGGAATGTAACCAATCTATGCCTAGAATGACATTGAAGTCTACCATTTCTAACTCTACAAGATCTGCTGAGGTGACTTTCTGAGAGACTGTGACAGGGAAATTTCTGTATACCCGTCTAGCTATAACTGGGTCACCGACTAGAGTAGAGACTGAGAAAGGTTCTGGGAGAATTTCTGGACTAACATTGAATTGGACTGCTATATAATGAGTTACAAAAGAAATAGTAGCCCCTGGATCTAATAAAGCATAAACATCGAGATCAAAGACTCGTAACGTACCAGTGACTACATCAGGAGAATCTTCATGATCCTGGCGAGCCTAAAAAGCATAGAGCCTGTTTTGGCGTTGTTCGCCACCTGTACCAGAAGAGTTACCCTGCTGAGTGTGGTGACCTGTTGGTGTTGTTGAAGTTGTAGAATGTGCTCGATTAGCATTTCCTCCTAGACCCTGACAATCCCTCAACCTGTGACCAGACTGACCATACCCAAAGCATCATTATTCTCCCGCAAGACACTCGCCTGGATGGTTCTTACCACACTTAGGGCAAGTCGAGTAAGTTTTGGTACCTGTAACACTCCCTTGAGACTTAGAGCCTGATGCTCCACCTTTCTGATTATTTTGGAACTTAGAGGATGGAACACTAGCTGATGAAGGTGCTGGAGTCAAAAATTTATGTTGACCTTGCGAGCGATTTTCACCACCCGATTTTTGTTGAGAATAGTCATAGTTGCCTATTCTCATTTTCTTACTCTCCTTAGACTGTTCCCTAAGATTATCAACCTCAACTTGCTGAGCATGAGTCATGAGCCTAGAGATGTTCATGTTTCCTAACAACATAGCATTCCTGCACTCTGTCTTCACGAAGTCCAACACTCCATACAGAAACTTATTCATCTGATCCCTGAAATCAGCAACCATGTGAGGAGCATACCTAGAGAGTTGGTTAAACTTGAGCCCATACTCTTGGACCGTCATATTACCCTGTCTTAAGTTCATAAATTCTTAGGCCCTTGCTTCTCTCAACTCTATGGGGAAAAACCTGTCCAGAAAGATTTCGTTGAAACAATCCCAAGTAATAGAAGTTGCATATGTACCCCTGTTCTCCTTCCACTGAGTATACCAGATATGAGCTACATCTTTCAGTTGGTAAGATTCTAACTCAACCCGATCATTCTCAGTTACCTGCATCACTTCAAAGATCTTCTTGACCTCATAAATGAAGTTTTAGGGATCTTCTCCAACTTGCGATCCTAAGAACTCTGGCGGATTCATCCTAACAAAGTCTCGCACTCTCGCTGCAGCTGACCCAACATTAGTATTTGCTTGAACAGGAACCCGCTAATTGTTCTTGTTGTCCACACTCTAAGCCAACATTTGAATGACGTTCCTGAATTGTGCAGTAGAAACTTCCTGATCTGGGACTGGAGGAACTGCGTTTGAATTCCTGGCGTTAGCTCTACGGGGAGGCATGATCGCTGAAACGTAGAACATCGAGTTAGAATAGAATTGGATCATACCTTACGCATGATAAGAATAGTAAGAAGATAAAGATTCTTCCTAAAACACTTCGTAGCCTTCTTCTCATTAGATGTGGTGCACTTCACACCCATGAAAAGGACTCTACTTAGTGCGGCTTTTCAGACATCCTAGGACACTTAAACCTAGTGCTCTGATACCAAGTTTGTCACGCCCCGAGATGCAGACACGGGACCTAAGATCACAAGTGACCCCAAGTTAACCCTGCTGGCATAATCTGAGCAATATTGAATATTAAAACTAATGCGGAAGCTAAATCATAAGATATAAACTGAAAATGATGGGGAATATCCATATACTATAACTGAGATAAAAATTTGAGAGTTTAATACAAGAAGAATATTAACTCGAAACACTAATGCTAAATCTAACTATGTCTGAAAATATAGCCTCTACTGACTAGAAGTGTTGGGACATTCCCCAGCTAAATCTAGCAAAAACTGAAACGAAATGACTGCAAATACTAAAATTAAACATGACTATGGTCCTCGCAGAATGAGGACTCACCACTGATTCTGCTGAACTGGAGATCGGAAACCGATCTATACGCAATCTGGATGCTAAGAACTTGAACCTACATCACAAGAAGATGTAGCACAGAGTATACGTTAGTACTTAAAAGGCACTGAGCATGAAGGATAGAGTAAAGCTGAATAAGACATATAACTGAACAAGCAATAAAGCAAATATAATATACATAAGATGAGATATTGAATATGAACTAACTGAATGCAATGACCAATTTATCACATGCAAACTGAATACTGAATGACCTATAAATGTGGTCAATGCAATAGATTCTGATTGAATTGTAGGAGCTACTAATAACCAACATGAGATAAATGTGGAGTTCGATGTATACGCCCCATCGAGAGGACTCAATATACCCGGTGAAAGGTATAGAGGCATGCTGGCGTGATCACTAAGTGATGCCCACGTAAGGGACTTACACCTACGTGGCTCGTAGTTCTAGGACTATATGGGTACGTTGAACCCTAGTCCAACTCAGTATTATGATACTCCCAATAGATTAAGTGATTAACACATTATGACTGAGTTTTTGTAATACTGGATAGCTCAAAACTGAACATGCAAAACTAAGAATGCAACAATTAATGTGATAATGATGCATTCATAAACTGAGGCATGTATAATTGAATACTGAAATATCTGACCTAACATGTGTAATTCAATAACTAAAGAAATACATAGCTAGGGTTCTGAAATTCATGCAATAAACTGAGCAATAACATGATAATTTGATTAATTGTTGCATTCTCAGTTTTAAGTTATCTAGTATTACAGAAATTCAGTCATAATATGTTAATCAATTAATCTATTGGGAGTAGACTAATACCGAGTTGGACTAGGGTTCAGCGTACCCATATAGTCCCAAAACTACGAGCCACGTAGGTGTAAGTCCCCTCCGTGGGCATCATTTCGTGATCACGACAACATGTCTCTATATCTTTGGCCGGGTATATTGGGTCCTCTCGATGGGGCGTATACATCGGAATCCACATTTAGCTCATGCGGTTTTATTGTCAGTTATTAGTAGCTCCCACAGTTCGGTCAGACTCTATTGCATTGACCACATTTACAGTTCATTCAATATTCAGTCAGCATGTTACAAATTGGTCATTGCATTCAGTTAGTTCAGATTCAGTATCTCATCTTATGCATATTATACTTGTTTTATTGCTTGTTCAGTTATATATCTTATTCATCTTTACTCTATCATTCATGTTCAGTACCTTTCAAGTATTGACGCATACTCTGCGCTACATCTTCTCATGATGTAGGTTCAGGTTCTCAGCATCCAGATCGCGCATAGATCGATTCCCGATCTCCAATGCAGCAGAATCAGTGGTGAGTTCTCATTCTCCATGGACCATAGTCATGTTTAATTTCAGTATTTGTAGTCATTTCGTTTTAGTTTTTTCTAGACTTAGCTGGGGAATGTCCCAACACTTCTAGTCAGTAGTGGTTATATTTTCAGACATAGTTAGATTCATCATTAGTGTTTTGAGTTAATATTCTTCTTATATTAAACTCTCATATTTTTAACTAGTTATAGTATATGGGTATTCCCTATCATTTTCAGTTTATATCTTATGATTTAGCTTCCGCATTAGTTTTGATATTCAGTATTGCTCAGATTATGCCAGGAGGGTTAGCTTGGGGTCACTTGTGATCCTAGGTCCCGTGTCTGCGTCTCGGGGGTAGCCTCGGGGTGTGACACTCTTTCAAATTCCTTTCAAGCTTATGTTATGTTTAATTTTCCCCTCGCATACTCGTACATTGATGTCAGTTGGCCTGCATCTTCTTATGATGCAGACACAAGTAACCAGGATCAGCATCAAGCGCCTTGTTGATCCAGTTGAGCACTCAGAGTCAGTTGGTGAGCCTCCTTGCTATCCGGAGGACTCCTTGCATCATTGCTTTAGTACTTTAGTTATTAGGATGATCAGGGGTCTTACCCCGACATCCCTCCTTGATTTAGAGGCTTCATAGACAATTAGTAGTTCAGTTGTGTTTACACTATTATTTCATATGTTAAGACTTGAGTTGCCATTTTGGCCAAGTTGAATGTTTGTTGAGTAGAAATGCATTTGTTCATTGTAATAATGCTTAGAGTCTTCCGCTGAGTAAGTAAGTCAAGCCAAGGGTTCGTTTGGGGCAAGAAATGGTTCTCGAGTGCCAGTCCCGCCCAGGGTGTAGGCTCGGGGAGTGACAAAGGGCAACTTTATATTCGACCTGACGTAAATTTTGTTTGGTTGCTTCTAGTTTATGAATTCTAGAATTTTTTATAAGCTTATGTGACGACGAGTAACCCTCCTCTCGTTTCTTTCCTTTTATTTTGATAAGTTACAGAGTAAGGATGTGCCCTCACTCCTAGTTTTGTAATGTGGAGGTTAGGTT
>JAJOOO010024838.1:0-22654 GCA_029582685.1 Solanum piurae | reverse complement strand
CTACGGTCCGTAGATCACTCCGTAGATGCCCTTTTCTGCATCTCTTTCAGCTGTCTCTTTACTTCCGCGCCTGAACATCTTTCCTGCAAAATATGATAAAAACACATAAAAACCAATACTAAAAGGCCATAGACACACACAACTTGTAAGTGAAATTTATTAGAAATACCGTAAACTCACGGTATATCAACCATGCACGAATCTCTGTTGGCCAGGACTGTAGTGGTTGGTAATCATCAGGCTCGGAGAGTGGGACTTGAGAATCAAGAAACTCCCCCTTACTGCCGGAGTTATGCTCCGGTATCTCAGCTACATGCACTTTTCCTTTGCCCTTGCCTCTCTTTAGAGGTGCTTGCTTCCCCTTTTTAGAAGGAGCAACTGCTCTCTCATTAATAACAATTCCTCGTGCTTATTTGCAGGGCGGCATACCACTGTCGTCCAAGTTGGTCCTAGCCATTTCTGCAATACACATCAGAAAAATTTAGAAATAATTCAAGAAAAAATGTAGAATTTTAAGTTACAAAAACACTCGCTGAAATACGAAACTACGATAGGCAAACTAGCACACACTTACGATTTCAAAACACTCCCACCACACATCAACACAATTTAAATAAATACATTTGAATTCAACTGCTATTTAAGAGTTCGGGGTTCGGAAAACCAACCTTTAAGCTGAAATATGAGTTTGTAAAGCTAGGCGGCAATGTATTCCAACTCCGAGCACGAGATCAAGAGCAAAAAGCAATGAAATGCAAAAATATAGAAACTATATAGTGTGGTGCAAATATACGAGACTAAAAGTGAGGGAATATGAAAGTTTGAAATTTTAAACCTTTGGCCTTTTAAAACCTTTCAGTTCACGGTCCTTCGGCGATATTAGTTTTCCTCGCCGAACCACTCGGTGACACGCCGAGTGGTTACTTACCTCACCGAGTTTTAAAGGACCTCCAGTTAATTTAGGGGTCCAAACAGTGGACAAATTTGGGCTCACCGACTCATCCATGGTCCCGCCGAGTTTTACATACTATCACTTGTGATTTTTGTGAGTCCAACGACGGTCCAAGTCAGGCTCACCGACCTCTTTGGCTCGCCACCGACTGGACTCTTGGCTCGCCAACCTGCATTTTTCAATCATATTCCACACTTCCACCTGCATTTTTCAATCATATTGCACAGTTCCACCTGCATAATCAACACCCATTATTCAAAATCCAAACATAAAGCAATAAAAACTTGGGTTGCCTTCCAAAAAGCGCCTTAGTTAATGCACAAAAGGTCCAAGGGTGCAGACAAAGGGCGAACAAAGTCTTTTGGTGAGTCGCCGAGTGTTCTTAGCGACATTAGGCTTACCGCCGAGTGTTCTTAGCGACATTAGGCTTACCGCCGAAAGTTAAAGATCGATTAATACAGGTATCATTCAGTTAAAGGCGGAATGAGGGCGTTAGGCGAACCATCGAGTAGTTTGACGAGCTCTACTCGGCTCAACAAACAGTCCAACGTGTCTATTTGCAACCCATTTCTTTCAAACTCACCCCGCAACCCCTGATAATGCAGTTTAAGCCTCTAAGGAATAAATTCAACGAAGACCCATAACAATTTTTACACACCCATAGCCAAATCAATCGATTTAAAGCACAATCAAATGGGATTCTAACAGTATCAACATTATGCAAATGAGTACAATTTTAATAAATAAATGCGGAGTTCGGACTACCAACCTTTGATGCCGAACATATACTAATGAAGTGCTAGGCAGCAATGCAATCCGAGTCCGAGCACAGTTCAACTACTAAAATACTCTAAAAGTGCAAGAAATATAAAAACTAGAGTGATGGTGTGAGTTTGGACAGATGAAAAGTGGGGAAAAGGGAATGTAGTTGAAACTTTTAAACCTTTGGCTTGCAAATACCGTCCAGGTTTTGCCCACTCGACGACATTAGTCAAGCTTGCCTACTGACTCGGCATATTGCCGATTGTTTAGTTTTTTTGCTGATATTTACAGAACCTTTGGTTTACGAGGGTCCAATCGGAGGTTTCCCTCGTGATCGCTGACATTGTCGGTGATTCGCCAATAATTTGCAAGGCTCACCGAGTTTTACAGACTCCAATGTTGACGATGCCTTGAGTCAAACGACGGATAAGATTGGATTCTCCGAACCTTTCGGTGACTCGCCGACTGAATCTATTACTCGCTAATCTGCGCTTTTTTGTTCACTCTCCACACTTCCATCTGCACAATTAACACACCAATATTTTATCAAAGCAAAAGAAAATAATAATTGGTTTTGGATTGCCTCCCAAACAGCGCCTTAGTTAATGTCGTGGCACGACAGAAGTTCAACTTTAAACCTCATTCTTGGGGTTAGCCATGGTATCACTCGGTAAACCCCCTGGCTGTCTCGTATTTAGGTGAGACGAGATATGACCCATATGGGTCTCTAACTGCTTGATTGAAATAGAATGAGAGGTAACAGTCTGGCTAAGGGTAGACACATCTTGTTTCATGCCTTTTAGCATTTTGTCTGACCCTTCAACTTTGTTGAGAATGCGCGAGAGCATATCCTCAGACCTACCACCGTCTGACTCCTTTGGCTTCTGGCGCTCATGGGGAGGCACGTATCTATCTTTCTTCCCTTCCTTCCAATTTGGATTTCGGTCCCTCCATTCACGATCTCGGTCCTTCCAACCTTTGTATCTAGCCCAACCTTGGTTACCACCCTGCCTTGGGTAGTTTGAGCGGTAGCCACCGCCCTGGTTGGCTAGAAAATTTACCTCCTCGTTGTACAAGGCTTAAAATTTCATCTCTTCAGGATTAACACCCTCGACCCCCCATAACATTAACACCACGGGCACCGGCCCCCATGATGTTTTTGGATAAAATATCAAGCTACGTCATGATTTTGGCCATGTTCTAATCTCTTTCATTGTATTTTTCAATTTGCTCCTTGGATAACTTGAAAGTGAGAGGGGAGACTTGGTCCTCACGAGTGTACCATGCTCTGTTGATGGTTTCCATACCATGTAAAAGCTGGGCTGCTATTGCATATGGTTGTTGTATTAAGCCTCCAGGCGAGAGTTGGTCAGCGACACCTTTGTTTACCGAATCCAAACTCCGGTAAAAGTATTAAAGTAGCACATTGTCCGGCAAACCGTGGGTTGGGAATTGTAGCACCAACTTTTTGAACCTTAGCCAAATTTGGTGCAAAGGCTCACCTTCTAGACGTTTAAAGCTCTGGATGCTATCCCGCAGTGACATCATCTTCGAGGGAGGGAAAAATCGCACTTGAAATGCGGTCACGAACTCCTCCAAAGAAGTGATTGATTCACGTGGTAGCTCGTCTAGCCACTTGCAAGCCTCTCCCATCAACGAGAAAGGAAATAGCCTTAACCGGACCGACTCCTGAGAGATGTTTTTGAATGAGAATAGTCCACACACATCTACGAAGTTTTGAAGATGCTCGTGAGGATCCTCATGAGCCAGTCCGCTGAAAAGTCCCTTTAGTTGCAAGAGTTGCAACATGGTGCTCGTTATGTGGAACACTGCATTTCCCTCGGCTGGGGGTAAACAGATGGCTTCAACAACTCCCATGAGATGGGGGCCATTGATGTTGGGCTCTTGGACATTGTTGAGATTCCCGATGTCATCTTTGGTTGCCTACTTGGCTACCGTTGCTACCGTTAACACTCATGCTTTCTAAAATATTCACACAACAAACAAACAAAACTAAAAATTAGGTAAGTAGACTACAACTAAGAAGAACATAAATTTTACTAATCTAAGAATTCTCAAATAACACCACTCTCCGGCAGCGGTGCCATTGTTGATGCTTATCGTGACCAACGACACTAACCTACAGTTCGAGTGTCTACGATCATCGATAATATAGTAACCCAAGCAAGGGTTGGGGTCATGTTCCAAGGAAGTGGTTTAGAGAATTAATAGAAAAATAAAATTTAGTTCTAACTAATCGTAGCTAAAAACATTAACGATTAAAAACTTTGTAAATTAAATGGGAACACAAAAGTGTCAAATAATATGGGGGTTTTGTCACTAGTAAGCAGAAATAACAAAAATAACAAGGAAATCAAGTATGAGGAAGAGTTCTTGGGGCGTGACCGCAATACAAGTTGAGATAAATAGTTGGGTACACACTTTTGATAGGAAATTTGCAAGATAATAGTGACTAGGCTAAGCTTTAGATGGAAATAAGTTCCCTCTCGGGTAACTTACCCTGTTTCAAATGCGTTCCTCTCAGACACCTATTAGCCGCATGAAGGCCAGCCTACGCCTTACCCCACTTACTCTCTCGAGTTGAGTGTTAGGAGATGGGACTAGGGCTCACCCTCTCGGGCTGAAGCTCATGTCGACCCACTCCTTAGGCCATCAGTCTAGCAGTCTTGGTTTCACGTCCTCCCTCTCGGGAAAGCCAAAAACACATGGGTGGCTTTATATTTGCAACTAAAAAGCCATTAAATTAAACCACAACCACTAGGTGAAATAACCATTAAAATACATCTAACCTATCAGCAAGCAAGACCCAACAATGATATCAACACATATTTGCTAAATCCCAAGAATAGGGGTTTTTAGCCACACATCAAGAGATAGAAATTTATACCTTCAATGATGTTGAAATCAAATGGGTATAGAGAAATAAGTCTTGATTTGAGCAAAGAAAGAAGAATCCAAGAGACCCACTTCCAAATTGAAAGAGGTGAAACCCTTTTCTTTTTCATGTCTTCAAACCCATACCAACTTGAGAGTAAAAATAAAAAGTACTAAAATTATATTCTAAATCTGATACTGAAAATGTGATACTCAAATTTGATTCTAAGCTATAACTCTCCACGAGTATTTATAGTTTCCAAAAATCTGTGTTACGGTGGATCACTGGGTGACATTAGTCGGAATCGCCGATCATATCAGCGATTCCCCCTTTGGTGTAGTTCATCGCCGTCTTGCACCATCCTTCGGCATTGTCGTGCTCTGGGTCATTGGGCGACATAGTACTGCTTCGCGAAACTTCTGCGCATACTGCTCTTTTTTTCCGCCAATTTGATCCTTTCTTTCAGGGCTCAACGCACTGGAACAAAAAGCGAAGTGAAATCCTTCGGTGATTCACCAAGTGGACTCGGCGATCCTCAGGTCTTCATTTTCTTGTTCTTTTCAGCCTTTTCGTTCCTTTTTACGAAGTAGTGTCCATGTTTTCCTTTACTTCAAATACCTGAAACTTAAGGGTTTTCATCAGATATTGTGATAAAATAAGCATTTGAGGACACAATTTCTATTAAAATATAGCCCTAAATGAGTCCAATTTGTGGACTCATCACTAGGTCAGTTTATTCATATATACATTCCCCCAGTTAAGAATGTTTCATTATCAGTAAATTAATGTTTCATTTTCAGTTAGCATGTCAGTATTTTGAGCTATTCAGTATTACATAAATTCAGTTATAATGTGTTACTTACATATTTAGTTGGGAGTAGACTTAACACCGAGTGGACTAGGGTCAGTCACCCTCATAGTCCCAGAACTACGTGCCCCCATAGGTTAAGTCTCCTCTGTTGGCAAAGTATTTAGTGATCACGCCAGTCATGATCTCGTGGTTTTATGTCGGTTAATAGTAGCTCCCATAGTCAAACTCTAATGCATTGACCAGGTTGTAACTTCAGTATTCAGTCTTGGCATGTTATGTACTTGGTAATTGCATCAAGTTAGTTTAATATTCTATATATTTCAGTATTTACATTCAGTTCTTATTATATCATTGCTCTTGTTGCTTGTTCAGTTATGTATATTTTTTTCAGCTGTATCCTATCCTACATGCTCAGTACCTTTCAAGTATTGATGCATACTCTATGCTACATCTTCTCATGATGTAGGTTCAGGTCCTCAACATTCAGATCATTCATAGATCGGTTCTGGATCTCCAGTTCAGCAGTATCAGTGGTGAGTCCTCATTCTTCGAGGACGAGTGAAATGTTTTCCATTCAATCTTTCTTTGATTTAGTTTTTAGTTTTGCTAGAGTTAGCTGAGGCATGTCCCAGCATCTCTAGTCAGTTAGAGGCTTTTATTCAGACATAGTTAGATTCAGTTGTAGATTTAAGTTTGATCTTTCAATTGTTATTAATCGTAGTCTTTTATATATTCAAACATAGAATGGGTATTCCCCATCATTTCATTTTATATCATGTTTAAGCTTTCATACATTATTTCTATTTTTGGTAAATCTTTAAGTATGCTTATGATATGCCAGTTCATGGTTAGCTTGGGGTCACTCGTGATCCTCGGTCCCGTGTTACGTCAATGGGGTAGCCTTAGGGCATGACAAACTTGGTATCAGAGCACTAGGTTCAAGAGTCCTAGGATGTCTAAAAGCTTCACTAAGTAGAGTTCCTTTCATGAGTGTGAAGTGCGCCACACCTATGAGGATGAGGCTACGAAGTGTTTTAGGAAAAACTTCACTTTCTTGTTATTCTTATCGTGCGTGGGTATGATCTCATTTTTAAATCGACGTTATGCGTTTTTAGGTCTTGCCTCCTCGTAGAGCTTAACCAAGGTATGCTAATGGACGCAATGGTAACACAGTTCCCCCTGTCCCAGACCATGAGGTTTTGAATTCAGAGTTTCGGAATGCCATTCATCTTTTGGCTAGAGTGTAGCCAACAAGAACAATCAGCAGGTTTCAGATCCTGCATATGCTAGTGGTGGATTAGTGGCAGCTAGTGTCTGTGATTTTGTTATAATGAATCCACCTGAGTTTCTAGGGTCACAAGTTGGTGAGGATCCCCAGAACTTTAGTGATGAGGTCAAGAAGATCTTTGGAGTGATGCAGGTGACTAGAAATGATAGGGTAGAGTTGGTTTCCTACCATCTCAAGGATATAGCTCACATTTGGTTCACTCAATGGAAGGAAAACAGGTGTGAGAATGCAGCTCATATGACTTGGGAGTGTTTTACCGGAGCTTTTATGGATAGGTTCTTTCTAAGAGAGTTGAGAAAGGCAAAAACTCAGGAGTTCATGAATTTGAGGCAAGGTTCTATGACAGTCCAAAAGTACAGACTTAAGTTCACACAGCTCTCCAGGTATGCTCCATAAATGGTTGCCGATCCCAAGGCATATATGAGTAAGTTCCTATTTAGAGTGTCTGACTTGGTGAAAACAGAGTGCAGAAATGCTAGAATATCTCTAGGCTCATGACTTATGCTCAGCAGGTTGAGGGATATAAGCTTAGGGAACAGGCTAAGGATAACAAAAAGTCTAGGACAGGAAACTATGAGTACTCTCAGTAGAAATCGGGTGGTGGAAATTGCTCACAGTTTCAGTAAATGTCTTCTGCCCCAGCACCTTCATCAATTATTGTTCCATCCTCCATATTTCCACAGGATTATAAGGGTAGGGCATCAGGCTCTAAGCCTCAGGGGAGTGTTTTAGTTACAAGAACCTACCCAACTTGTCCAAAGTGTGGTAAGAACTATCTGAGCGAGTGTCTTGCAGAAAAGGATGGATGTTTTAGGTGTCGTCAGACTGGTCACAGGTTGAGGGATTGCCCTTCTTCTAAACAGGATCAGAGAGGTAACACTAGTAGGACTTAGTCTACAACTTCAGCAACACCTGTAGGTCGCCCAACTCAACAGGGTACTTCATCTGGCACAAGTTGCGGTAAGCGCCTGAACATGTTGTATGCTCTCTAGGCTCACCAACATCAGGTTTGATGTGGTTAATGATACGTTGTGAGTCTTTCATTTAGATGGTTATGCTTTGTTAGATCCAGGGGCTACTCTTTCCTTTGTAACTCCTTATATAACAGTAGACTTTGGTGTCAGCCTAGAAACTCTTTCAGAACCCTTCTCAGTCTCTACACCAGTTGGTGACCCAGTTATAGTAGATAGGTATATGGAAATTGCCTGTCACAGTCTCCCAGAAAGTCACCTCAGCAGATATTGTAGAGTTAGAAATGGTAGACTTCAATATCATTCTAGGCATGGATTGGTTACATTCTAGTTATGCCTCAGTCAATTGTAAAACTAGGATCGTTCGTTTTTCAATTTCCAGATGAGCCAATCTTATAATGAAAGGGTAGTAGCTCAGTGTCTATGGGTCAATTTATCTCTTACCTTAAGGACAAAAAGATGATCTCTAAGGGTTATCTCTCTCATCTAGTTCAGGTTAAGGACTCAAGCTCTGAAACCCCAACTCTTGAGACATATCCAGTAATAAATGCGTTCCCAGAAGTGTTTCCAGAAGATCTTCTCAGAGTTCCTCCCGAAAGGGAAATCAAATTTGGAATTGATCTCCTTCTAGATACCCAGCCTATTTCTATTCCTCCTTATAGAATGGCTGCAGCTGAGCTTAAGATATTGAAAGACCAGTTGAAAGACCTTCTATATAAGGGCTTCATCAGACCTAGTATATCCCCATGGGGTGCACCATTGTTGTTCGTGAAAAAGAAAGATGGTTCTCTTAGGATGTGCAGTGACTATCGAAAGTTGAACAAAGTCACAATCAAGAATAAGTACCCCTATTCCCAAGATTGATGACTTATTCGACTAACTTCAGGGAGCTAGTCATTTTTTGAAGATAGACCTCAGATTCGATTATCATCAGCTCAGAGTCAGAGATAGTGACATTCTAAAAACAGCCTTCAGAACTTGGTATGGTCTTATGAATTTGTAGTTATGTCATTTAGACTAACCAATGCTCCTGCAACTTTCATGGATTTGATGAACAGGGTGTTCAAGCAGTATTTTGAATTGTTCATTATCGTCTTTATTGATGATATCCTCATTTACTCTATAAATGAGGAAGAACATGTGATTCATTTGAGGGTTGTTCTACAAACTCTCAAAGATCGCCAATTATTTGCTAAGTTTAGCAAAATGTGAGTTTTGGTCGCAATTTGTTGCTTTCCTTAGGCATATAGTGTCTAGTGAAGGGAGCCAAGTGGTTTCTCAAAAAATAGAGGCAGTGAAACAATGGCCCAAACCTACCTGTCCTATAGATATCAGAAGTTTCTTGGGTTTAGCTGGTTATTATAAAAGGTTTGTGGAAGGATTTTGATCCATAGCTTCTCCATTGACCAAGTTGACTCAGTAAAAGGTTAAGTTTCAATGGTCAGATGAGTGTGAGAAGAGCTTCTCAGAACTAAAAACTAAGTTGACTATAGCTCTTATTTTGACTCTACCAGAAGGTCCAGACGGTTGTGTGATCTATTGTGATGCATCCAGAGTCGGGCTAGGTTGGGTGTTGATGCAGTGAGGTAAGGTTATAGCTTATGCCTCTAGATAGCTTAAGGTGAATGAGAAGAACTATCTGACTCATGACCTCGAGCTTGCAGATGTAGTATTTTCTCTAAATATCTAGTGATATTACTTGTATGGTATTTACATAGATGTGTTCACAGACCATAAGAGGCTTCAATATGTGTTCACCTAGGAAAAGTTGAATCTTCGCCAGAGGAGATGGCTTGAGTTCCTCAAGGACTATGACATGAATGTGCTTTACCATCCTAGTAAGGTCAATGTAGTAGTTGATGCACTTAGAAGACTATCTATGGGTAGTGCAGTGCATGTTGAGGAAGAAAGGAAAGAACTAGCAAAATATGTTCACTGGCTTGCTCTCTTGGGAGTTCGCCTTATGAGCATATCAGATGGTGGTGTAATTGTTCAGAAGGGGTCACAATCTTCATTGGTAGTAGAGGTTAAGGAAAAACAAGACAGTGATCTTATATTGCTTCAACTGAAGGGTGCAGTTCATCAGCAGAAAGTTGAGGTCTTCTCCCGAGGAAGAGATGGTGTGCTTCGCTATCAGGGTCGTTTATGTTTCCCTAAGGTGGGTGAGTTGAGATAGCAGATCCTTACAAAATCCCATAACTCCAGGTATTCTATTCATCCAGGTGCCACTAAGATGCACTGTGATATGCGGGAAGTCTTTTGGTGGAATGACATGAAAAGGGATATAGCGGATTTTGTGGCTTAGTGCCCTAATTATCAGCAGGTGAAGGTAGAACATCAGAAACCAGGAGGTATGACACAAGAGATAAACATTCCTACATGGAAGTGGGAAGTGATAAACATGGACTTTATTACAGGTTTACCTCGTACTTGCAGGCAACATCACTCCATTTGGGTGATAGTAGACAAAATTACTAAGTCCGCGCACTCTTTGGTTGTCAAGACTACAGATTCAACGGAGGAATACGACAAGCTTTATATTAATGAGATAGTCAGGTTGCATGGGGTTCCTTTTTCTATCATCTCAGATAGAGGTCCTCAGTTTACCTCTCATTTCTGGAAGTCATTTCAGAAAGGTCTTGGTACTCAGGTTAACCTCAACACAACATTCCATCCACAGACGAATGGTCAGGCAGAGCATACCATTCAGACCTTAGAGAACATGTTGAGAGCTTGTGTGATCAACTTGAAGGGTAGTTGGGATGATCAACTACCTCTTATAGAGTTTGCCTACAATAATAGCTACCATTCCCATATTCAGATGGCCCCTTATGAGGCATTGTATGGGCGTAGATGTAGGTCTCCAGTTGGTTGGTTTGAAGTAGGTGAAGTAGCCTTGATAGGGCCAGATTCGGTTCATGATGCTATGGAAAAAGTTTGACTCATCATAGATGGACTTAAGACAGCCCAGAGTCGCCAGAAGTCCTATGCAGATGTAAGGAAAAGGGACTTGGAGTTCCAAACTGATGATTGGGTTTTCCTGAAAGTGTCACCTATAAGGGGGTGATGAGATTTGGAAAGAAAGAGAAGCTCAGCCCTAGATATGTAGGCCCTTACATGATCTTGAAAAGAGTTGATAAAGTGGCTTATGATTTAGAGTTGCCAGCAAAATTAGTAGTGGTGCATCCGGGCTTTCACATTTCGTTGTTGAAGAAGTGTGTGGGTGATCCAGAATCCATAGTACAATTGGGAAGTGTGGTTGTGAAGGATAGTCTCACTTATGAGGATGTGCCAGTTGAGATTCTTGATCGTCAGCTTCGAATATTGAGAAACAAAGAAGTTGTTTCACTTAGGGTTTTGTGGAGGATTTAGTCCATAGAGGGATCTAATTCGGAAGCAGAAGCAGCCATGAAGGCCAAGTATCCTCATCTCTTTCCTTCCGATTCCATTTTAGCTTGAGGAAATAATTCCTCTCCAGTATTTCAGTTACTCATGCGTAGATTCAGTCTTAGTATCATGTTCCTTCAGTTATACATGCATTTTCAGTGTCTTTGCATGTTCATGGAACTTAGTCCATTCAGATTTCAGTTTCCAGTACTTAGTGGTAGGGCTTGCAGCACTTGCCCTATATATTTAGCTAGTTTAGTCTTCATTCAAGGATGAATGTTCCCAAGGGGGAGATAATGTAAAACCCCATATTCAAGACACACCATAAATGCAGTTTTTAGAAGTTGCAGGTGCCACCAACGTGTCACGACCCAGGTGTACCCCCTAGATGTAACATGACGTACTCGACCCCGAAGGGGTCTTATACAAGCCCTTAGCATATCAGAAACATAAGTAATAGAAATGATGAGGAATTAAAACTTTTTACAATCGAAGTATTTTCATAAAACCAAATGGAAGTCTAGACATTGTCTCAATGAACCATCTAATACAATCGAGTATCAATAAGGGTCACAACCCTTTACAACATTAGTCTCAAAAGGAAATGTAAGAAGAACTAGAAATGAACAACTTCCGTCCTCGAATCATGAGGACTCACCAAAAGTGTGGAGAGAATCAATCCAAGCTTTGCACAATGAGAGAAGTACACCTCAATGACCGAGACCTACACTTATAGAAAAATGTAGAAAATATGGGTTATAACAAAATTGCACTAAGTATGATAGCCATGCATAAAATCCTTGAAAACATGCGAAAAATGGACATCTAGTTGAAACCATGCATTTTATCGAGTTTAAGAGTCATGTGCACATTTGTGAAGAAACATAAGTCAAATCATCTCATAAGCAACCCCAAGCTATACTTTTGCAATGCATAGATAGGATCTCATAATACTATCTAATACTAAGTACCACTTTTAGGTCACCAACACCATACATATCAATCTTCGTCTCCATCATAGTCAACACTTATAGACAAGGAAACATTCATGTTCATTAACTCATAACAAGGAAGCTACTCATAGAAACAATCCATATTAAGCATACATAATTCATAAGTCTTCATAGCATAAGAGAACCACACCACAACCACTCTTAAAGTCTACTTGTGTAATGCATAAATGGAGTCTCATACCCCCACTCATACTAAGTAGAACTTCTTAAGAAGCCATAGTTATAGTTCATGTTCAGACTCTTGTCATAGTTCATATTCTTGTCACGTAGGGAAATATAGCCTTAACTGGCATAGACCATGTGAGTTACATAGAATCCGGTGTCATGTCCTCACACCGAAAAGAGATGTCCTACTTGCCTAAGGTAGAACTCATGTTTGTTAGATTAGGTGGATCTACTAGCTAAAGATCTATGTGGACACATAAGAAACCTGAACTAACTGACTTAAAAGGTTTCCATCTCATGAGATAATTATTTTGGAAAGCCGGACTGACAGACATAAAAGCTTTCATTTCATTTTCATATCCACTCGGTGCTAAGCATAATTCCCTTTAAATTAATGTTAAGTCTTTACTTAAATTCATGGTCATGGAAGAATTCCCTAGCACTCAAACAACCATGGTATCATGATAGCTCATAGATTCAATAGGTGAGAATAGCCTTTCAACCTTAGAATCATTACTACGTGAGTAAACCTTTCATATCATGTTCATAGTTGTTCATGAGAATAGCATTTCATTCAACACAACAAGATCATCATAGTCATAATTAATTCATGCATAATAATGCGTAAGGGTACATGGGAGAATGACCTTTCAAGCAATACCGTAATTACACCATAATCATAGAATCTTCATTCTCAACATAAATCTTGAAGCACATGCATAATTCTCATATTCATGTACAATTCTCATAATTTACCCTTCAAGAGTCATGAGTCACATTCAACCCAACATCTAGAATTTCTACATTAGGTATGGATAATAACATAATTCTATCAATTCAATAATCTAAACAAAACCCATTTACATGCTTCTATAATCAATCAACCCACATTAAGATCACAATTTAGGAATATAGGGAATCCATGGGGTTTTGGGGGAATTTCACCATAAATCAACCTTAAATCATCAATTAAATCATAACCCAACATAATTCAACCATTGAAAACGTTTTAAGGAGAACCCATGTCATTAGAATAAAACCCTAAATTTTGGGGAAATTGTAAGATTTGAAATCAAGTTTTGAAGGGGCTCCATGGGTGAAATCTACCCATGAATGGAAACTACCATACCTTGATGAAGAATCTTCAAAGAATTTTATGAAAAACCCCTGATTTCTTCAACCCCAAGCTTCAATTTTACTCTTCTTCTTCTTCTTCTTGGGTTTTTAGAGAGAGAAATATTGTGAGGAAGATGAACTTTTGATGTTGATTTGGGTGTTTATGAAAATGATTTAGTTTGGGTGTTTATTGACTTAAAATACCATATCTAGTTATTTACAAATAATATAAAATAGACCCACTTTAATTGGACTGAAAATTAGAATTACCAAAAATACCCCCTTTTGCCCCATGTGTGGACTGCCCATGCGCGTAAGGCAAAGTCCACAAGGGCTTTCACGGGTAGTGGGCTGCTCCACGTGCCGTGGTCCCTCTCGTGGACTTATGTCTTTGGCTTGTGGAGCTAAGGCAGTTTCCACAAGGTCTCCACGTACAATGGAATATTCCACGAGCCGTGGACCCAAGCGTGAACTTGCCTCTTGCCCACACGGCTAAGGCAGTGTTCACGAGAGGTGCTTCACGTACAATGGAGTCCTCCACGTTCCGTGAATCCTTATGTGAACTGCCTCCTCGCCTCAAACAACTAAGGCATTGGTCCACGAGGCCTTGCAAGGCCAGCAGTGAGGGCCTTCATGCTCCATGAAGCCTCACATGGACCATGCCCTTTGCCTATACGGCTAAGGCAAGGTTCCACGAGGGTTGTCCAAGGGTGGTGGAGGCTTTCACATCACATGAACTTGCCTCCTTGCCTACACGGCTAAGGCATTGGTTCACGAGGGCTTCGATGGGTAGTGAAGGTTTTCACGCTCCGTGAAGCCTCACCTGAACAATGCCCTTCGCCCACACAACAAAGGCAAAGTCCATGAGTGATTTACATGGGCAGTGAAGGCTTTTACCTGCCGTGAAGCCTAGCGTTGCAGTTTACTTAGCCAAATTTTTAGCGGCTAATTTAGGGTCCTCCTCAAGGACCCTTGGTTGGTCCTTGGGGGTCGTATCTTGACGTTTAGCTCCTAAAATCCTTATTCTAAGTATGGGGAGCCATTTTACAAATCTAAACCACTCATCAAACTCTAAAACCCATATGTGAGGTTCTAGTTTCACTTATAAATTTTTTGGGTGTTACATTATCTCCCCCTTGGGAACATTCTTCCTCAAATGACCATCTAAACACCTTATGGAATTAAAGACTCAAGACTAGCAACCCAACATGCATCCGATATCAAAATAATGCACCACTTAAAGGAGGAAACTTCAACTCCATCTCAACATAATAAATGCAACAAAAACGAAGTAGGAACTACATCTATCAACCCAATATGCATGAAATTCAACATTTCTCATGTTCATAGGAGGAACTACGTTCTCCAACAAAAGCATGCTAAACACAACAATATGGAGCCAATATGCCATCTCATAAAACATAATATAGCATGTTCATCAATTCATCTCATTAAGTCAAATATGCAACATCATACTCAAATGCACAACAACATGAAGAACACAATTCATGAAAACAACTCATTCATCACTAAACATGAATTTTTCTCTAGATCATGCATAATCATAAGGAAAATCATGAAGAACACATATATCACACATGACTCTTAAAACTAGGAACTCAAGAGGAACTACTTACCTCAAGCTTGAATAGGAGTAGAAGGAAAAAGATGAGGATATCGGGACTTCATATCGGCCTCGGCCTCCCATGTAGCACCCTCAACTAAATGATTCCTCCATAAAACCTTTACGAAAGCTACTTCCTTGTTTCTCAACCTTTTAACTTGTCGGTCTAAAATCTCTACCGGAATCTCTTCATAAGAAAGACTCTCATCAACTCCCAAACCTTCGAAAGGAGTGATGGATACCGAATCTCCAATGCACTACTTAAGCATGGAAACATGAAACACCAGGTGAACCGGAGCCAACTCATTCGGTAAGTCTAACTCATATGTAACTTTCCCAATGCGTTTTAAGATTTGATATGGGCCCACATACCGGGGACTAAGTTTCCCCTTTTTTCCAAACCTCATCACACCTTTCATAGGTGAGATTTTCAAGTAGACCCAATCATTAACTTCAAATTCTAGATCCCTTCTTCTAACATCGGCATAAGCCTTTTGCTGACTTTGGGCCGTCTTTAACCTCTCTCTAATGAGTCTAACTTTTTCAATGGCCTCATAAACTAACTCGGGACCGATTAGAGAAATTTCACCTACTTTAAACCAACCAACCGGAGACCTACATCTCCTACCATACAATGCTTCAAAAGGAGCCATGGCAATACTTGAGTTGTAACTATTGTTGTAGGCAAACTCTATTAATGGTAGATGGTCGTCCTAATTACCCTTGAAGTCAATAAGACAGGCTCTCAACATATACTCTAAGGTTTGGATGGTACGTTCCGCTTGACCATCGGTTTGGGTATGAAAAGTCGTGCTAAGTTTAACCTTAGTACCAAGCCATTTTTGGAATGCCTTCCAAAAGTATGAACTAAATTGAGTACTTTGATCCGAAATAATCGACAAAGGAACCCCATGGAACTTTACTTTCTCTTTGATATACAATTTGGCATAGTCTTCCGCCAAAAAGGAAACCTTGACATGAATGAAATGTGTTGATTTTGTCATCCGGTTTATAATGACCCAAATGGAATCATGTTGCCTTAGGGTACGAGGCAATCCCACAACAAAATCCATATTTACATCCTCCCACTTCAAAGTGGGGATATCTATATCTTGGGACAAGCCTCCGGGTCTTTGGTGCTCATCTTTAACTTGTTGATAATTCGGACACTTGGCCACAAAACCCGCTATATCCTTCTCATACCATTCCACCAGTAGACTTCAGGTAGATCACGATACATCTTGGTGGCTCCTGGATGAATAGAATACCTAGAACCATGAGCCTCTTCTAGAATTTTCTCTTTCAAGCTATCAACATCCGGAACACATAATTGAACTTGGTACCTAAGCACCCCATCTCCCCCTTGGGAGAAAGCCTCAACGGACTTGTTGAGCACCGAATCTTTCAATTCAACAATTATGGGATCAAGGTGTTGCTTTCCATTAACATCCATCACAAAGGATGATTCGGACCCATTGTGAACCGTGACTCCACCCTTAGGGGAATCCACTAGTTGGATACCTAACCGGGCCAACCTATGTACATCACGAGCCAAATCTTTCTTCTCATCCTCAATGTGAGCCACACTCCCCATGGATAATTGACTAAGGGCATCCGCTACCACATTAGCTTTGCCGGGGTGATAGATGATGCTCATGTCATAGTCTTTTAAAAGTTCTAACCACCTTGTTTGTCGGAGATTTTAGTCCTTTAGGCTAAATACATATTGGAGACTCTTGTGATTGGTGAAAACATCCACATGGACCCCATACAAGTAATGTCTCCATTATTTCAAAGTAAATACTACCGTCGTTAATTTGAGATCATGAGTCGGGTAATTATTTTCATGTACATTGAATTTCCTTGAAGCATAGGCAATTACTTTCTCGTGTTGCATGAGTACACACCCTAAACCCACTCTAGAGGCGTCACAATATACAACAAAACCATCAGTACCCTCCGGTAAGGTCAACACCATATTGGAAGTAAGTTTATCTTTCAACTCTTGGAAGCTTTTTTCACAAGCCTCCAACCACACAAACTTAGCTTTATTTTGAGTCAAAGCCGTCAACAGAGAAGCAATGGAGGAAAAACCCTCAACAAACCTCCTATAATAACCAGCCAAACCCAAAAAGCTTCTAATATCGATAGTAGTTAGAGGTCTAGGCCAACTCTTGACTGTATCCGTCTTCTTAGGATCTACCTCAATACCCTTGCTCGACACAATATGACCAAGGAAGGCTACAGACCTTAGCCAAAACTCACATTTACTAAACTTCGCATATAATTGGTGGTCTTTAAGGACTTGCAATACAATCCTCAAATGGTTCATATGTTCATCTTCACTCCTTGAATAGATAAAAATATCATCAATAAACACGATCTAAACAAATGAAGGTAGTTTCTAAACACTCTATTCATTAGGTCCATAAATGTTGTCGGGGCATTAGTCAACCCAAACGACATAACCACAAATTAATAGTGACCATACCGGGTCCTAAAGTCCGTGTTGGGAATATCAACCCCTCTCACCCTTAGTTGATGGTAACCCGAACGAAGATATATTATGGAGAAATAGTTATCCCCTTGAAGTTGATCAAACAAGTCGTCAATCCTTAGAAAGGGATATTTATTATTTATGGTCACTTTGTTTAATTGACGATAGTCGATACACTTTCTAAGAGACCCAACCTTCTTCCTAACAAAAAATATCGGAGCACCCTATGGAGAGATACTCGGTTGAATAAAACCCTTGTCTAGCAAATCCTTAAGTTGCTCTTTCAACTCGGTCGGAGCCATTCTATAAGAAGGAATGGAGATAAGTTGTTTATCCAGTAAAAGATCAATGCTAAATTCTATTTCCCACTCAGGAGGAATATCGGGAATCTCATTGGGAAAAACATCTGAAAACTCATTCATTACCAAAACTAATTCTAGAGGAGTGATTTCAGACTCAACATCCATAACCCTAACAATATGGTAAATACACCCCTTGGAGATCATTTTCCTAGCTTTGAAGAATGAGACAAATTGACCTCTAGGGATAGCATTTCCCCCTTCCACTCTAAAATGGCCTCATTTGGGAATTGAAACTTTACTACCCGAGTCCTACAATCAATAGAGGCATAAAATACATGCAACCAATCCATACCCAAAATCACATCAAAATCTGACATGTCTAACTCCACAAAATCCACCAAGGTAACTTTATGGGACAAAGAAATAGGAAAACTCCTATAGACTCTTTTTGCCACCACCGAGTCACCAACTAGGGTAGAAACCAACAAGTCTCTACTAACACTTCGGGGAGTATTTCGAATTTCATAGCTACTAAAGGTGTCATAGAGGACAAAGTGGCACCGGGATCTAACAATGCATATACATCAATAGAAAATACTTGTAACATACCGGTCAGAACATCCGGGGAGCTCTCTTTTTCACCTCGGGGTTGAAGAGCATATAAGTTGTTTTTTTTGGGAGCATCGGAATTTGAACCGCTATGAGGGACTTGCTTGCCCTCTCTTCTTTAATTCTTAAGCATGGGAAAATCTCTCATCATATGGCCGCTCTTCCCACGACTATAGAAACCATCCATGCCAACTAGGAACTTACCATCATGTTTCTTGCAACACTTGGCACAAGTAGGCCTCACCATAGAAGATCCACCACTATTGCCTCCTTGAGGCTTAGGGTTAGACACCCTACCTTTGTTAACCCTTGGAGCACTAGAGAAGCTTTGGTTGGAGAACCTCCTCTTGAACCTTGGTTTCCCTTGACCCTCGGACTTACCTTTGGAAGAATTCTCATCATCGTTCCTTGCTTTTTTTACTTCCTGATTCACTTGCTTGAACTTTTGTTCCTCAATTTGTTTGGCATGGACCATGAGACGTGAAATATTCATACTTGGGATTAGCATTGCCGAACGACATTCATTGACTACCAAGTCGGATACCCCCATCACAAATTTGTTCATCTTGGCCCTCGAATCCGCTACTAAGGTTGGAGCATACTTAGACAATTGAGTGAATTTACGGGCATACTCCTTCACACTCAAACCTCCTTGTCGAAGATTTATGAACTCTTGCATTTTTGTTCCCTCAACTCTAGGGGAAAGAACCTATCAATGAAGACCGACTCAACTATTCCAAATCTACCGGGCCTGCTCCTACGGGTCTCTCACCCTTCCATTGCTCATACCATACTTGAGCCACATCCTTCAATTGATAGGCGACTAATTCCCCTTTTTCTTGTGAATACACCCCCATAACATCAAGCACTTTATACACTTCATCAATAAACCCTTGTGAATCCTCTTCCACTTTGGAACCATGGAACATAGGAGGATTCATTCTAGTAAAATCCCTTATCCTTGAAGTTGTTGTACTTACATTGGGGTTCACATGAGTTCTAGTATCCATATTGACTTGGGCCATCACGGCTTGAGTTAATATTTGGAGATACGACCTTTTTTCCACATTTGTCATAGCCCCTGCATCAATAGGAGCTTGAGGAACTTTAGGATCTTGGGGACCTTGGGGAGGAACTCCCTCATTCACATTCTCCTCTTCCATCCTTCTTGCTTTCTCCCTTCTTGTATTCATATCCTAAACAAACAAGAGAAGGGTTAGTAAAAGGATTTCATAGAGTTAAAACTCTAAGGCACGACTAAAAAGCAATGAAAGAAGTGAAATTTCCTAAACATCTTATAGCCTCTCATTCATAAATGTGGCACGCTTCACACTCATGAACAAGACTCTACTAGACGTGGTTTATGACACATCATCCTAGAATTATTCTAAACCTTGTGCTCTGATTAACAAGTTTGTCACGACCCAGGGGTAACCCCTAGATGTAACACGGCGTACTCGACCCCGAAGGGGTCTTATACAAGCCTTAGCATATCATAAACATAAGTAACAGAAATGATGTGGAACTATAACATTTTACAATCGAAGTCTTTTCATAAAACCAAATGGAAGTCTAGACATTGTCTCAATAAGCCATCTAATACAATCGAGTATCAATAAGGGTCACAACCTTTTACAACATAGTCTTAAAAGGAAATGTAAGAAGAACTATAAATGAACAACTTACGTTCTTGAATCGTGAGGACTCACCAAAAGCGTGGAGAGAATCATCCAAGCTTTGCACAATGAGAGAAGTACACCTCAACGACCGGGACCTACACTTATAGAAAAATGTAGAAAATATGGGTTAGCACAAAATTGCACTAAGTATGATAGCCATGCATAAAATCATTTAAAACATGCTAAAAGGGACATTTAGTTGAAACCATGCATTTTATCAAGTTTAAGAGTCATCGTACACATTTGTGAAGAAACATAAGTCAAATCATCTCATAAGCAACCCCAAGCTATACTTTTGCAATGCATAGATATGATCCCATAATCCTATCTAATACTAAGTACCACTTTTAGGTCACCAACACCATACATACCAAGCTTCGTCTCATTCATAGTCAACACTCATATACAAGGAAACATTCATGTTCATTAACTCATAAAAACAAAGCTACTCATAGAAACAATCCATATTAAACATACATAATTCATAAGTCTTCATAGCGTAAGATAACCACACCACAACCACTCTTAAAGCCTACTTGTTCAATGCATAAATGGAGTCCCATACCCCCCACTCATCCTAAGTAGAACTTCTTAAGAAGCCATAGTTATAGTTAATGTTCATGTTCCTGTCATAGTTCATATTCTTGTAATGTAGGGAAATATAGCCTTAACCGACTTAGACCATGTGAGCTACATGGAATCCGATGTCATGCCCCCACACTGAAAGGAGGTGTCCTACTTGCCTAAGGTAGAACTAATGTTTGTTATCTTAGGTGGATCTACTATCTAAAGACCTATGTGGGAACATTGTTCGTGATAAGGAGTTTTCTACTACAAACCCATACTAACTAATGTAAAAGGTTTCCATCTCATGAGATAACTATTTCGGAAATACGGACTAACTGACATAAAAGCTTTCATCTCATTTTCATATCCACTCGGTGCTAAGCATAATACCCTTTAAATTCATGTCAAGTCTTTATTCATGTTCATGGAAGAATGCCCTAGCACTCAAACCAACATGGTATCATGATAGCTCATAGATTCAATAGGTGATAATAGCCTTCCAACCTTAGAATCATTACTATATGAGTAAACCTTACATATCATGTTCATAATGTGTTCATGAGAATAGCCTTTCATTCAAAACAACAAGATCATCATAGTCATAATTAATGCATGCATAATAATATGTAAGGGTATAGGGGAGAATGACCTTTCAAGCAATACCACAATTACACCATAATCATAGAATCTTCATTCTCATCATAAATCTTGAAGCACATGCATAATTCTCATATTCATGTACAATTCTCATAATTTACCCTTCAAGAATCATGAGTTACATTCAACCTTACATCTATATTTTCTACATTAGGTATGGGTAATAACATAATTCAATCAATTCAATTAATCTAAACAAAACCCATTTACATGCTTCTATAATCAATCAACCCACATTAAGAGCACAGTTTAGCAATATAGGGTATCCATGGGTTCTTGAGGGAATTTCACCATAAATCAACCTTCAATAATCAATTCAATCATAAACCAACATAGTTCAACCATTGAAAACATTTTTAAAGAGAACCCATGTCATTATAATTAAACCATAACTTTTGGGGTAATTGTAAGATTTGAAATCAAGTTTTGAAGGGGTTCCATGGGTGAAATTTACCCATGGATGAAAACTACCATACCTTGATGAATAAACTTCAAAGAATTTGATGAAAACCCCCTGATTTTTTAAAGCCCAAGCTTCAATTGTACTCTTCTTCTTCTTGGGCTTTTAGAGAGAGAAATATTGTGAGGAAGATGAACTTTTGATTTTGATTTTGGTGTATGTGAAAATGATTTAGTTTGGGTGCTTATTGACTTAAAATACCTTATATACTTATTGATAAATAATATAAAATGTACCTACTTTAATTGGACTTAAAATTGGAATTACCAAAAATACCACCTTTTACCCCACGTGTGGACTGCCATGCGCCTAAGGCAAAGTCCACGAGGGCTTTCACAGGAAGTGGAGTCCTCCACGTGCCGTGATACCTCTTGTGGACTTATGCATTTTGCTTGTGAAGCTAAGGCAGTTTCCATAAGGGTCTCCACGTGTAGCGGAAGCTTCCATGAGCCGTGGACCCAAGCGTGAACTTGCCTCTTTCCCACACGACTAAGGAAGTGTTCACGAGAGGTGCTTCACGTGCAGCAGAGTCCTCCACATTCCGTAAATCCTCACGTGAACTACCTCCTCACCCCAAATGGCTAAGGCATTGGTCCACGAGGCCTTGCAAGGCCAGTGAGGGCCTTCACGCTCCATGAAGCCTCACGTGGACCATGCCATTTGCATATACGGCTAAGACAAGGTTCCACGAGGGTTGTCCAAGGGTGGTGGAGGTTTTCACATCTCTTGAACCCTCACGTTAACTTGCCTCCTTACCTGTCACGACCCGGGAGTACCCCCTAGTCGTAACCGGCGTACTCAACCTCGAAGAGGTCTAATACAAGCCTCTTGGCATTCATTCATCGCATAGACACTAAAACCATAAGGAATTTAAAACTTTCTTTACCAAGAAAACATT
>JAJOOO010024837.1:0-24082 GCA_029582685.1 Solanum piurae | reverse complement strand
ACTTTGACTAATTGGATATAATCGTGGGTTAAAGTAAAGTCTAAACCATTTTCCTTGTGGGATCGACCCCAACCTACAAGTTGGGTTCTTTACTTGATAACGATCGCTTACGCTTCTTTAGGGAGGTGTAATTTGAGCGTATCATCCCACAATATTGCTTTAGAGCTGGTTTCATTTATTCAGGTTGTTTTAATTTATTTTCCATTCCTAAGTAATGATCCATTAGTTTTCTTCTCTCTAGGGCTATAGTTTTTTTTTTTTTGATGACTGTAGGAATAAATAAGATGGGCCATCATATATTGTTATACTTCAAGAATCTGTCTTTGATTTGTACTAGATCAAATTGATGATTGCTATTGCACCAACTTATTATTTGTCATCAGGTTTGGGATAACTCTGCAGCGCTACTTGTTTGTGCTGGTACTAGGATACTGATGGAGTTGGATCCAAGGTCTGGTTCACCTTCAGCTTCACTTACTGGTCATCGTTTTACCGTAAAACTAATTTAGTTTCCTCTTTTACTTGTTTCCAGTTATATTCAACAACTACGAGTAGGTGTGCACAATTTCTTTGCAACATTTATGAATTTTGTTGTAGTTACTTACTGTCACATCTTATTAGCATATGAAATACATGTTTTAATAGCGACTAAGAGTCCTGTTTTTCATGACAGTACCACTACATTGGGAATGGGATGGGAAGTATTGTTAAAAATGACTAGTATTGAGCATATTAAATGCATGATCTATTTCACTAACTTATAATTTTATTTTGAATGTGTAGGAAAATGCCGGTAATTGAATTTGAATAGTGGCTACAAGTAAATTCGATCTATTGTATTGAACGATGAAGGGTTTTTGTACTATTGTCATATTTGTTTGAATGCATTTGATTTTGTGGAATTTATTGATAGTAGAGATCTTTAAGCAATCACTTTCTAAGTATTGGTTGTACAAGACATGTTTTTCGAATCTTATTCGAAATATATAGATTCAATTTATTTATTAGCTAATTTTGTGCTTTAGATCACTTATATATTTAATTATGTGATTAGTGAGTACATGCAAATAAAAATTATTATTCTTAAAAATGAAAAAATGTGGCTACAAAAATTCTACACAACATTGCCACACTTTATAAGTGTTGTTCTAGATGAGATATAAAAGGCAACACTTGTTAAATGTAACCAATAACAAAGCAAAGGCCACGCTTTTAATTGTAGAATAATCAAATAAAAACTGTTGCTAATGAATTACTACAAAGCGTGCCCTTTATACCTCTTTGAACACGCTTTTTAAGTGTAGCTGCTATGGCGACATTTCAAAAGTGTTGCCGAATGTCAAAGGTTACGCTTCATTTGGCTACCCCCTAAAAAGTTGCTTAAAGTCCAAAAGTGTAGCCTTTTATCAAAGGCCACACTTTTTGCTAGTTTAGGCTACACTTTACTGGGGTGGCCGTAGGTCTAAAATGTTGTAGTGAATTAAACACCTCCAAGTGGATCAACATCTCTAACACAAGTTTACTACAACAAGTACTTAGGTCAAACTTGCCCCTTTCAAGGCTATGATCACAAATCCTCAATTCACCAACAATTCACCATAATTAGGCATATATGATGATACAAGTCAACAATCTAAATCAATCTATGCGTAAGTCCATCAACATTCATTCATAATCAACAAACCCACTTCATAAGACACAATTTAGGAATTGAGAGAAATCATGGGTTCATAGAGTATTTTCATCTTAAAACATTAACTAAGCATCAATATAGTCATAGTTTATCATTTGAAAACGTTTGATGTAAGAACCCATGAGATTGAATAAAACTTAGGGTTTTGTATATGGTTTTCTCTTTAGGTGTCTTGTGTCCTAGATATTCCCATGATTTCTTTATTTATGCACGTTCATGAAAAGCTGAAGATTTTCGAAAATGAGTCAACTTGATTGATTTCTACATGTTTATGTGCATTTGAGTATGAATTGCATATAGATTATACGATATGATGCTTTGAGTATGCTTTAGCTTGGAGTTAATGTTTCCTACTCAAATATGTACATTTATGTTATTGCATGCATGTTGGGCTGTTAGGTTAAGTTCCTACCCTCCTAATGATGTCTTGAATCTCATTCGAGGACAAATGTTCACAAGAGGAGATAATGTAACACCTCAGATTTGAGGAAGGTAAAAATAACAATTTTAAGAAGTCGTAGGTGCTATTCGACGGACGCCAACCACGACTCGTGGATAGGACCACAAACCGTAGGTGTTGTTCGTGGATTGGTCCCCCAAAAATAATAAGAAGCCAGGACCACGGCCTGGACCAACGTACAATCATAGGGTCCATGGTCCGTGGTTGATGATTTGTGGTTCATGACCCCACATCCCAAGTTTTTGAATCAAACGACATTTATGTAGGACGGACCGTCTATCAAACCAGAGTTCGTCGGTCGAAGGTCATTGATGTTTGGTTGAAAGTTATTTTAAGGGTAGTTGGATCTTTTCCTAATTATTTTATACCAATACTACGTCGTTTTACTTTTCACCAAGACCCCTAATAAGTGATTTTAACCCAAAATTCTATTCATTCACTTCATTCTCTTAAAATTCACCAAAAGAAGTTGAGTTTTTCTCTCCTAAAGATATTTCTTTCTCTAGAAGCTTGAAGAAAAACATTCAAGCTACGGTTCAAGATCAAGCCTTCATTATTCAGTTGCTTTGGGCTTTGATAGTAAGATATGATAGTTTTCATCCATGGATTCCTTTCATTCATGGAGTTCCCAAATTCTCCTATTTTCAAAGTTAGAAATCCCCAATTGAGTTAGGATTTTCTTCATTTGCCATGGATTCTCTTCAATGTTGATTTAAATGATTGAATTATGATATATTATGCATGAATTGGTGAAATACTATGATTTTATGATGATTCCCTATGACCCCATGTAAATCCCATGCTTTCCAATTATGATGATGTGATGAGGGTTTTAGATTATGAAAGAAGAGTTTTATGAAATCAAACATAAATTGATAGAACTTCATGAATGTATGATTAATTTTTATTGAGCCCATATGTAACTCATGATTTCTAGATATTGATGCATGAAAGTGGTTTTGAACTATGAAAATGTGAATTATGGAAAGTTAGCATGTTCTTATGAGAATTATGTATATGTTTTAAGGATGCTTTGAGAGTGAAGTATCAATGATGATGTTTTTGTTGTTGTGTTATTGAAAAGGTTTCTCATATACACACATATGCATGATTGTGAAAGGTTTTCTCACATAATAAGGGTTACTAGGTTGAAAGACTTTTCTCACCTAAAATAAACCAATGATTAAGGAATTATGTTAATGTTGAGGCAAGAGGCAATTACCCATGCTCTCTATTGAATTAGAAGAGTCCATTACCCATGTCATGTGATTTAAGGACAAGAGGTGATTACCCATTTCCTTGAAGAGATAACGTGAATAGGATTGGGAAATATTTCGTGGAAGTTAAGCTTAGCACCGAGTGGACATGTGGTGATTACCCAAGTACCATACCTATGTGCCTCATAGGATTGTCTAGATAGACCTTAGCTAGTGGATCTACAATATCTAGTATTTCATGGCACTTTCATTGGCAAGTAGGACATCCCTTTTTGGTGTGGGGTAGACATCGGATTCCATGTTTATAGCTCGCATGGTCTTATATGTCGGTTAAGGCTACTTCCCACAAAATAAGAAAAGTTATGATCAACCAAGGTTACTTAACGGAAGTATCGTAAGTATGTTTTAAGATGAGGTTCACTTGCATTGATCATGTTTTATGACTTATGATTTCTAAACTCTCAAAATGCAAATTTTATCTTGATCATTTCTTACTCATAAAAATGTCCCTTTTCGCAGGTTTTAAATGTTTTATTCATGACTATCATACTTGGTATATTATTTTGTACATATGCATACTCTTGTCTAAAGTTTCCAAAATTTAGAGTCAGACAGTCAGAGTCTTCAGTGTAGCTAGAGGTTGACTTTCGAGATTTATGAGTTTTGGTGAGTCCTCTTGCTTTGAGGACGGACTTTTATTGTTCTTAGTTACTTTCTTATTTTGAGTTTTGGACAAGATGTATAGGCTAGGCGCATATTGTGCTAGATGACTTTTGAGACAAATGTTTAGACTTCCGTTTTGCTTTTATAAAATGTTGTACTTGAAATGATGTTTTTACCTCTTTTGTTTTATTTCTGATGTTATGAATGCTAAGTTTCTTGTATGAGGCCTCTCAAGGTCCTTTACACCATGTTACTTCTAGGGTGTACCCCTGGGTCGTGACAAATTTCATGTTGCATAAATGGTAGTTCGATGACAAAATGTAATATGTTTTCCCATATTTAATAAATTATGTGGTATGTTTTTATTTTGCATCTCTGCCTTGTATGTGATTGTTGATTACCTCTAGTTTCCCTCTTCATAAAATATTTGATCATGTTTAATTGAAATCACCTAAATCTTCTTTAAATCTCTTTCTTAAATGTTGTCCCGAGTTCATTGTTTCTTTAGTTAAATTTTGTACTTTTTTTGTGTAAATAGGCATCAAGCTATATGTCTCATTTGAAATTTTTCCAGTGGTTTGTTTCAAATAATTTCTTTGTTTAAGAGTTAAATGTTGATTAAATATTAATTCCTCCATGAAGCTTTCCTATATATGTTAAGGTGACTTAACTATATTATTGATTTATTTTATCTAAATTCCAAATGTCCCTTTCAAATAAAGTTTGGTAAAGATTTTGAATAGTATTTTTCCCTTCTAATTACGAAATGAGCTCTGGTTTCTTTAGGATATAATTAAAGGTTAGATTCCCTAAGTGATGTCCAAATCATATTTTATTAGTTGAGTTTTTCCAACACTGTTCTCTTGCATTCCTTAGTCATCATATGTGTAAATTCTAATCCATATTACTCTTTATTTGAATGGGAAACAACAATCCAAGCCCACTTTGGACTCATTCATTGCATTTCAAAGAGTTTAATTCATTCGAGTCAGCCCCATCGATGTTCAACTGAAAGAAGCTGAAATATAGGTCCCAGAAGCAAGAATACAAGTGTCATTTTCTCTCTCCCTCTCTCTCTCTCTCTTTTGATTACTGGATAGTAATTATTTATTTTTGTTTTGAATAATTCTAACCTTATTTGCTTAGTCTAATTTAATTAAATCCCTTAAGATGAACAATTTTTGTTATGAAGATTTACTTTATTTACTAGATGGGGAAATCTCATGCTCAGTCCCAATCTAAATTCAGGGAACAACGAAAAGAAATAATGAAACTAGAAAAATAACCTCTCTTTTTTCCTACAAATTTTGTCCCTAGCATAAAAAGAAGTGTAAAGTTTGTGTTAATTACGTTGAGTCAGATTGTGGTTTTTTTATATTTCTCTGTTTCATTTTTTATGAGCCTTCGGGATATCTGGTGATTGTATATATTTGAAAAAATTAATTACTATGAAGTTAATGTTATTTTTCCTTTAAATATTAATGGGGTGGGCAGGAAGCTGTAAATTTGTAAAAAAAATAAGTTGGAGAAGATAAATAATAAATTTTGTAGAAAGTTAAAGGATAAACGAAGAAGATAGGAGAATTGACCTATTTGGCATAAAAAGAAATAGATGAAGAAGACTTGAAATTAAACAATCTCTTAAGGTTTTAGCTCTGCACCAGAAAACATCAGGGTAACTCATTTTGGAATTTGGTAGAATCTATTTACTTTTTTTCTTTTTAGTCTAGAAATATTTTATAGTATTTTATTTCCTTTCAAGTCTAGTGTTTACATTAATTGCAAAATATTTAGTTTCTTTTAGTGTAGCATCTAGAAGGAAAATAATATATTTTATTCTCCTTAATTATCTATAAATAGTGATGTACTCTTCTATTTGAATCAATGCAAGAATCAATACACAGAGTTATTATTCGTTTTCTCTTTAATTTTTCTTTCTACTTTCTTCCATTCCATAACAGTGGTATCAGAGCCTTCCATTGATCTTAATTGATCTGTGAGTTCGTTGAATAAGAACTTTCAACCATTTTTAATTCATACCTATTTTCAACCCAATTTTAACCCGTGCTTTTATTTTTAACGCAGGGCTACTTTTAATCAATTTTTAATCTATACTATTTTAAACGTTATTTTCAAATAATGACAAGCAATACTCTTTCTTTCAATGCCGCACAAATCTTCAACGGTAAAAATTATCAAATTTGGGCAATTAAGCTGAAGTCTTATCTTGAGGCTTATGATTTGTGGGAAACTGTAATGGAAGATAAACTCATACCACCACTCTCTAAAAATTCTTCTGTTGCTGAAATGAAACTTCACTCAGAAAGGGAAAACAAAAATATACAAAGCCAAAATTGTAATTCAAAATTCAGTTGCAGATTCAATCTTCTTTAAAATCATTGCATCTGAGACAACAAGAAAATCTTGGGAAAAACAAGAAAAAGGAGAAGATAGTCTCAAGAATAACTAAGTGTTCAAACTCAAGTTAGACACACAAACTTGAGTTTAAGGGGGAATGTTGGAATTTGGTAAAATCATTTTACCTTTTTTCTTTTTAGTCTAGATATTTTCTATAGTATTTTATTTCCTTTCAAGTCTAGGGTTTACATTAATTGCAAAATATTTAGCTTCCTTTTAGTTTAGTATCTAGAAGAAAACTAATATATTTTATTCTCCTTAATTATTTATAAATAGTGATGTACTGTTCTATTTGAATAAATGCAAGAACCAATACAAAGAGTTATTATTCGATTCTCTTTAATTTTTCTTTCTAGTTTCTTCCATTCTTTGAAACATTATTAATTAGATGTCTCATTACCCTCATCTCTATCCTTCCACCCCTATTCTATCTTGAGGTATTGAGATCCTCATGGTTTACTCTTTTGGTGTCATGTGTCTTAGATATTTCCATGATTTCCTCATTTATGCATGTTCATGAAAAAAATTATGTTTTTTAGAAAATGAATCAACATGATTGATTTCTACATGTTTATGTGCATTTGAGTATGAGCTGCATATAGACTTCATGAAATGATATTTTGAACGTGCTTTAGCATGTAGTTTATGTTTCCTCCTCGGATATGTACATTTATGTAATTACATGCATGTTGGGTTGTTAGGTTTAAGTCCCTACCTTCCTTATGATGTCTTGAATCTCATTCAAGGATGAATGATCCCAAGGGGGAGAAAATGTAACACCACATATTAGAAAAGGGTAGAATCTCAGCCTTTTGAAAGACCCGGTGCCAGCTCCTACGGAGCCATCTGTGGCCCGTGGAATGAACCACAAACCATAGGTGGTTGTCATGGTTGGCCAGATAGTTTTTCTCAAAGTGTCAAGTATTCTATATTTTTCAAAGGTTCAACAGGACGGTCCGTTGTCCAATGCATGAGTCGTAGATATGTCTCATAGGTGGGTCCAAGACTTACAGAGATTTTAAGGTCGAAAGTTGAGGACCACAATTGGGACCCATAGCCTGTCGATTGGACCACGACCTGTGGGTGGTCCCATCTTTTGAGGTCCAAAAATTTGGATCACTAAACCAATCGACGGAGGGACAGAACGGTCCGTAGATGGACCCACAGATCGTATATCCCCAGCTTCGACTGAATCGACAATTAATTTCTTAGGGGCTTTTCGATCTTTTTCTAATTATTCAAGCCTAATACTATGTCGTATTACCCTTCAACAAAACCCCTATACAAGTGTTTTAACCCCAAAATTTCCCTATTGAAAATCATTCTCTCAAATTTACAATAGATGAGCAATTTTTCCTCTCATATATTTCTCACTCTGGAAAGCTTGAAGAAGAAGGGTTCAACCTTGGTTTTCAAGTCAAGTCTCCTAATCCTCCATTTAAGTTAAGTAATTGGCATTGAGGTTTGATAGTTTTCATCCTTGGAGCCCTTTCCTCCCTGGAGTTCTCCAATTCTCCAACTTTCAAAGTTAGAAATCTCCAATTGAGTCTGGGATTTTCTTATATGGTATGGCTTCTCTTAATTATTGATCAAATTTATTGATCTATAATCTTTTATGAATGAATTAAGTTAATCTCATGGTTTTATGATGATTTCTCATGAACCCATGTAACCCCTATGTTTTGCATGTTATGATCATGTGATGTGTGTTTTGAATTATGTAATGAGAGTTTATGAAATTAAGCATGTTTTCATGAAATTGATGTAAATGTTTTAAGGATGCTTTGAGAGTGAAGTATCAATGATGTTATTGTGGTGTTGTTGAAAGTATTTCTCATATACACATGAAAGCATAATTTATGAAACGACATCTCACATAAAGGATTCTTAGTGTCAGGGGTCTTGCCTCGACACCTATCTTTAGAAAGTAGAGGCTTCATGGATTGGCAAATTTAAGGAGTATTTTAGTGGGTTTTTAAACTTGTTTTGGTAAACTATACATTGTTATATTCACTATTTTAAGACAACTTTAAAATTCAGTATTGGCTAAAATGTTTTATTCATTTTGAAGCTCATGCTCATTTGGTTTAGTTTTCTTCTAAGTAGTTAGAAAGGATAAGGATTCACTTTCGTACTAGAAGTTGTTTTTGAGTACCGGCCACATGTAGGGTACATACTCAGAAATAAACTTAGTATCAACGCCTACAGTTCAAGTGTCCTAGGAGGTCTATGATATTTTTTCTAGGAGAGTCCTTCTTATAAGTGTGAAGCATGCTACATCAATAATAGGGAGGTTATATGACATTAGGAAATACTACCCTCTTTTCACATTCTAATTGACTCTATGGAGTTTCACTCTATGAAAAGTCCCTTTGTAGTTCTCACATTCGTGTATCTACATATCATGTCTCCAAAGCCCACTGCCAGTCAGCACAAAGCCACAAGTACCGAGGTTTCATCTAGAACTGTTGTAGTAATATTCCTCCATGTATTAGGATGCATACTAAAAGATGGAACTTACCCAACTTATTAGGCTACAAGTGTTGGGAAACATGGAGTGCCTATTAACACGACAAGGGTTCCTGTGATACCTACACAATAGTCTTCTCCTACTTTACGGACCAAGTTCAGGGGAACTAATCGAATGCTCACTCAATTGGTGGTTTCTGAGTCAAGTCTTTAGGAAACCACAATAACTAACTCTAGTTCCAAAAGCTGATAGAGAGACTAGGATCAGAGATTTCTTGAGAATGAATCCACTAGTGTTTACAGGGTCCAAGGTAAAAAAGGATCCTTGGAATTTCATTAATTATATGAGGAAAATTCTCAAGGCTTTCCATACTACCTGGACTAAAGAAGTTGTGTCTACTTCTTATCAACATAAGGAAATAGCACACATTTAATATGTACAGTAAGAGGAAGATTGGTGTGAAGATACCGGTGCAATTGATTGGGATGAGTTCGAAGAGGCATTCTTAGATCTTTTTTCCCCAAAAGTTGAGGGAGGCTAAGGCAGAAGAGTTTGTAAATCTGGAGCGAAGAGAGATGAAGATGAAAGAATATGGTCTCAAGTAGGTGTAACTATCTCGCGATGCTCCAGAGATTTTCCTACACATGAGGTCCAAAATTACAAAGTTTTTCTCTAGTTTAGGCAAGAATGTGAAGAAGGAATGCAAATATGCAATTTTTATCAATGACATGGATAACTCCATGATCATGGTGTACGCCTAGCAGCTTTACTAAGATAAGATGAGGGGTAGAGTGGACTATCAAAATAAGAGGGGAAAATAAGCAGGTCATGAGTCCAAGAAGCAGAGGAGTTGAAATTGTAATAGGTCCTTCTGCCAAATAAGCTCATCTCGATCTTCTCTATCATGAACTAGTGTACTTGTACTGGGTTACATAAATGATCAAAGGTTTTAGAATTTTAGAGCTTAGGGTTTTAAGTCGTAAGGTAGTATGGCACAAGGGCCAACTCAAAACCCACCTTGTTCTGTATGTTGTAGGACCCATCTAGGAGAGTATCCTGATGCCACAAATAGGTGATTAGATTTGATAAAAAGGATCACTTTCTAAGGTACTTCCACAAGTGAAGGCAAGGTAATGGGGGCAATAAGGGCCAATCATCTTAAACAATTTCATCATATAGAGTTGCCCAAAAGGGAGGTACTTCAAGAACATGTTGGGGGTACAAACCATCACTTTGTTATGTCCAGTCTACTGGATAAGGAGAATTAGCAAGACATTATCATTGGTATACTTAAATCATTACTCTTGATGTTTATGCATTACTCCATCCAGGTGCTAATTGGTTTTTGTAACTCCTTATATAGTCATCAGGTTCAAGAGTTTCCCCGAATGACTTATTTAAACTTAAGGTGTCTCTACATCTATTGGTGAGTCTATTCTAGTTGAAACATTCTATGAACAGTGTACTATTTCAATCTATCATAGTGACACAATGACTAATTTAGTTTAACTGAACATGGAGGATTTTTATTTTTATTCTATGTATGGACTAGCTTTATGTCTGCTAGACCTCACTCGATTGTACGACTCGAATAGTTTTAATTTCCTAATGAGCAAGTATTAGAGTTTAAAGGTAACCCATAAGAGCCTAAGGATCATTTCACCTCATACCTTAAGTCTAGAAAGTTTTCTCCAAGCGGTGAATCTATCACTTAGTAAGATTTAATAATTCTAGTGTTGATACAATACCTTTTCGATAAGTTAATGTTGTAAGCAAGTTCACATATGTGTTTCCCTATGATCTTCCTAAGTCTTTAATGAAAGGGGGATACACTTTTGAATTTATGTCCTTCCAGCTACCCGACCCATCTCTATTCCCCCATACATAATGGCTCCAATAGAGTTTAAATAGTGAAAAGAGAAGTTCAAAGATCATTGTGATAGGGGTCTCATCTAACTGAGTGTTTCAACTTTGTGCTCCGTTCTTATTTATGGTAAAGAAATATTGTTCCCTTAGGATATGTAATAATTACTATCAATTGAACAAGGTCACTATAAAGAATAAGTATATGGTGCCACCAGTTTCTCTAAGATAGACCTCAAATACGACTATCATCATTTGAAAGCGAGAGAAAGTGGCATCTTGAAGATAGCTTTCAAAACTATCTATAGTCACTATGAGTTCCTTTTCATGTCATTTGGTTTTACTAACAGTCATGAAATATTTATGGATCTCATGAAAAGAGTATTTATGAAATACCTTGATATGTCTGTCTTCGTATTCATTGATGACATCCTGAACTAATCCAAGAATTAGAAGGACCATGGTGGTTATCATAGAATAGTCCTCCGTACTCTCAAGGATCACCAGTTATGTGCCAATTTTCTGAAGTGTGAGTTTTGACTTGAAACCTATGCACTCTTACGTCACATAGTTTCTGGTGAAGTTGGTAAAGTGGACACTTAGAAAATTGAGAAAGTGTACAATTTGAGCAGACCCACATCCCTAAGTGACATAAAGACTTCTTTCGGCTTGGAGGATTACTATAGAAGGTTCCTCGATGGGTTCTTATCTATTTGATCCCCATTGAATAAGTTGAATTAAATGAAGGTAAGTTCAATGTTCTAAGGCTTTTGAGAAACACTTTCTGGAATTTAAAGCTAGATTAACTACCACTCTAGTGTTGACCCTATTGGATGTAACAAAAGGTTTTGTTGTGTATTGTGATACATCTAGAGTTGTGTTTGGTTGTGTATTCATGCAGAATGATAAAGCAATAGATTATGACTCCAAACAACTTAAAATCCACAAGAGAAATTATTTGTCTCGCGACTTAGAGTTGTCATCAGTGGTGCTTGCTTTTAAGATATGATGTAACTATCCCTATGGCATGCATATGTATGTATTTACTGACCACAAGAGCCTTAAATATGTTTTTAGTCAGAAGAAGCTTAATCTAAGGCAGAGGAGGTGTCTAGAAATAATTAATGACATTGACATAAGTATTCCCCACAACCTAGGTAAGGCTAATATTATTGCGAAATCCCTTAACAAGTTATCCATAAAGAGTACTTCCCATGTTGAGGAAGAAAAGGAAGAATTGGTAAAGGAAGTGCACATACTTGTACGTTTGTGAGTCCTTTGTTATATTCTAGTCAAGGTAGAGTTGTGGTATTGAATTCGGCTGAATAATCTTTAGTGGTGGAAGTCATGGAGAATCAATATAGAGACCACATCCTTCTTGTGTTAAAGTAAAATATTAATAAGCGTAATATGATGGTTTTTGAGATATCAAGGTAGGTTTTGTGACCTGAAGATTGATGACCTCAAAGAAAGGATCATCGTGGAAGTGCAGATATTTAAGCATTCGATTCATGTAGATTTTAAAAAAATGTACCAACACATGATAAAATTGTAATTGTTGAGTGGTATGAAAAGGTGTATTGCATATTTTGATTCTAAATGTATGAATTGCCAACAAGTCAAGTGTCACGATCCAGAGGTACACCCTAGAAGTAACGGGGCGTACTTTACCCCGAAGGGGTCTCATACCAGCCTTTGGCATATCACAACATAAGATAATAATAATATACGGAAATTTTAAAACTTTTTCCATACAATCAAAGTCTTTTATAAAAGCAAGAGAAAATCTTACTACACTTTGTCTGAAACCATCTAAACTCAACTTTGAATAAAATCTTTGGGACACAGCCCATAAAATCGTCTCATGACATGAAAATAAAAGACAAAGGAAAATAGTGGCTTTGTCCTCGAAGTTATGAGGACTCACCAAATCTTCAACTCCTTGATCCTTAGAAACATATCCTCAAGAATGGAACCCAAAATCTCCGAACCCTATATTTGATAAGAATGTAGGCAAAAGTATATGTTAGTAAAAACTGTACTAAATATGTAAGCTAGCATAAACCATCAACATGAGCACACAAGAGACATTAGTCAACATAAGACATCAACCATAATTATAAGAGACAATATCATAAGACATAGGCTATAATCATAAGAGACAATAACATAATCATAAGCATAATCTCCAACTTAGGCATAATATGAGCATAAGTCAACATAAGGAATAATTCAACTACATAGGAAATACCACATATTCATAAGCTTAGTCCATTCTCACTCCCTCTTACCAGAAGAGAAACATCATGAGTAACCTTTAAGTTATACTTGTGAAATGCATAGATGAGACCCCATAATCCCACTTAGGCCAACATACCTCTTTATCCTATTTGATCTTATCCTTTAGCTTACTTCTCATAGACAAGGGATCCTATCACCTTTATTCAATCATATCATGGAAGAAAACTAGGGCAACAATCCATCAAACATTCATAAGAATAAGTCATAAGCATATTCATTACATAGATCATCATAACATAAAAGGAACATACCATAGATAACTTCAAAGCACACTTGTTCAATGCATAAGTAAGATCCCCTACTCTTACCCATACTACGTAAAGCTTCTTAAGTACCCATAGTTCATAACTTATATTCTTGTTCATACTACTACCTTATTGGGGACATAAGCCTTAATCGACATAGATCATGTGAGCTAAACATGGAATCCGGTGTCTACCCCACACCGAAAGGGGGTTCTTCTTTTTGGTGAGGGTAGAACCATACTCTTAGCTTAGGTGGATCCAATAGCTAAGTAACCTATATGGGAAAATAGTTATGGGATAAGGAGATTGCTACTATAAACCCGGACTCAACTAAGGTAGAAGGTTTCCATCTCATGAGATACATATTTTTGTGAACCCGAACTCAACTAAAATAGAAGGAACCCATTTGCAAAGCCGGACTCAACTAGGGTAAAAAATTTCATTGGGAAGCCGGACTGAACTAGGTTAAAAGCTTGCATCTCATATTCAATATCCACTCGATGCTAGGCATTAAGTTCCATTGAGTTTACATTAAGTCTTGACTTAAGTTCATAATTGTGGTAGAATTTCTTGACACTCAATCCAATATAACTCATACTAAAGCTCATAGATTCGTTAGGTGAGACTAGTATTCCAACCTTAGAATCACTATATGTGACAAACCTTTCACATCATATCATATTCATGCCTAGATGTGTACATGAGGATAACATTTCTACAATACAACAACTAGATCATGAGCATATTCACTTTACTCTCAAAGTGTTTCTAAAGCATGTACTAAACTTCATAAAACATCTAGAATTACTTCATTAGACATCTAGGGTCAAAGCTCATATTAAATCATAACATCTAGAATTACTTCATTAGACATGGATATATTCATAGTTCAACTAGTTTAATTACTACAAACATAATCTCATACTTCACATCCTTGATGTTCAAAGCCTACTTTTAATCATCACACCTAGGGTTCATGCACAAAACATGGATATCATCCTAACTCATGTCATTCTATCACTTTATGAATTAAAAAAATCAAGAGGTAGATTAGGTAGGTAAAGATCTTTCATCTCAGCTCTATTCATTAGCCTTCTATTCTCATATAGATTTTACTCTCAAACCCTTAGCATTCATAGTTCAACATATTAGCTTTACCCTCAAAGCCCTAGTGATCATCATTCATGAACACAAACCTTACTTTCAAAGCTTTACTTTCTACAATCATCATACATATCTACATTACAAGATAATCTAGTTACAAGCTTCATCTTGAAGAAAATCTAGTCTTAATTCATCATAAAGGCTAAATCTCATTCATTACTAGTCAAGATCCATCATATGTGCCTTAATCTAATTCAATTCATGTTTACATACTCCTATTCTTGATCAATTGCTATACATGTGATCAATTCTAGAAGATCACCTATAAACCCTCAATTTCACCTTTCATGGCATAAACCCACATTACTACAATTTCATCAATGAGACTAGGGTTAACCATGGAAAACACATAATATCATCATAATATCATAATTCAATAATAAATCAATCATAAGCAAGTATTATTCTCTCAATTGGAATCATACTCAACACTACCCATAATATACGAATAAACCCTAGCTAGAATTAGGTTTTGTCTTCACAATTTGGGGAAATCTAGGTGCTCTATGGATGGATAAATCTATAGATGAATAAGCTAACATACCTTGACTATAAATCCCTCACAAATCTTGTATCAATGGAGGAATTTGACCTATCTTGACCCTCTCTTCTTCTTCTTTTTCTTCTTCTTGGGTTTTCTACAGAGAGGATTTTTTAAAAGATGAATTTTTGGATCTTTTGGGGTTTTGGAATTAATGACTTAGTTAGGGTGGTTCATGACTTAAACTAGCCTATAGAGGTGAATAAACTCCATACAAAATTATCCTCAATTAAAACTAACTAAAATGGAAAATACTAAACGACCCCTTACTAAGCAGTCATGTTGACAGGCACCACGACAGGGCTCACGAGCCGTGGTACTGCCTCTGGTCCTTGGGATGTTGCTTGGCTAATGTGTCTTGGCCTCCCTCATTCTAACACATCTTCACGAACCTTCCCATGGGCCATTGTCTTCACCACTGGTCGTGAAGTAGCTCGTTAAGGTGAGCCAATATGAGGCAGCCTTAAGGGGCACACTACCTCACCAACCATGGGTGGCACCATGATCTGTGTTGGGAACTACGAGCCCTCTATGCTCTCGTGGTCATGGGCAGTGCCATGGCAAACATGGGGAAGCCTTGGCTCTTGCCCCTTTGCCTTGGTTCACGACCTCGAGTCTTGACTCTAGCCTTAAATTTAATCCTAGATAATCCACTAAACTATGGCGTGTTACATCAAGGTAGAGCACCAAACACCTTGTGGTTTGGCTCAGACCATAGCTATTCTTAAATGGAAGTGGGAGATGATAAATATGGATTTCATTACTCGGTTACCAAATTCTTGTAGGCATCATGATTCAATTTGGGTGATTATACATTGGATGCCTAAATAAGCCCATTCCTTGCTGGTAAAGTGTCATGCCTCGAGACTACCCCCGAGACGTTGACACAGGACCTAGGACCACAAGTGATCCCAAGCTAACCCTCCTGGCATGATCATGAGCATACTAAAGATAATAAACTGATGCGGAAGCTTAATCATAAATAAAAATGAAAAGATGGGGGATACCCATATAATATAACTGATAAGTTTAATACAAAGAAGATATTAACTCAATACTAAGCTCAATCTAACTATGTCTGAAAATAGTCTCTAACTGACTAGAAATGTTGGGACAGACCCCAGCTAAGTCTAGCAAAACTGAAAAAGTAAAGGACTAAAAATATTAAAAAGAAACTCATGACTATTGTCCTGGGAGAATGAGGACTCACCATAGATTCTACTGAACTGGAGATTGGGAACCGATCTAAGCGTGATCTGGATGCTGAGAACCTGAACCTACATGACGAAAAGACGTAGCGCACGTATGCGTCAGTACTTGAAAGGTACTGAGCCTGCAAGATAGAGTAAAACTGAATAAGACATATAACTGGACAAGCGATAAAGTAGGTATAATGTGCATAAAATGAGGTACTGAATCTGAACTAACTGAATGCAATGACCAATTTATAACATGCTGATTGAATACTGAATGAACTGCAAATGTGGTCAATGCAATAGAGTCTGACTTAACTGTGGGAGCGACTAATAACCGACAATAAAACCACATGAGCTAAGGAGTCCGACCTATACGTCCCATCGGGAGGACAGAATATACCCGGCCAAAGGTATAGAGGCATGTTGGCGTGATCACTAAATGATGCCTATGGAGGGGACTTACACCTACGTGGCTCGTAGTTCTGGGACTATATGGATACGTTGAACCCTAGTCCAACTCATTATTATACTACTCCCAATATATTAAGTGATTAACACATTATGGCTGAATTTTTGTAATACTGGATAGCTCAAAACTGAACATGCAAAACTGAGAATGCAAAAATTAATCTGATAATGATGCATTCATAAACTGGGGCATGTATAACTAAATACTAAAATATCTGACCTAGCATGTGTAATTCAAGAACTAAAGAATTACATAGATAGGGTTCAGAAATTCATGTAATAAACTAAGCAATAACATGATAATCTGATTTGGAATATTTGAAGAACTAATTCATGATGATCTATTGAAATTCTAGAAACCCTAAGTCTGTTCATATTCATGAAATCAAGAATCTAACTAAATTCTAGGGACCTAATGGGCGAAAGAAACCAACTAGTTAAATCCCACATACCTGGAGACGAATTCCATGGAGAAATCCTTACATTTTAGGGCTGGAACTGATGGAACCTTGTTGCGTTCTTGAACTATGGTTCTTGACCTTTTTCTCCTCTCTCGCTTCTAATTTTCTATGTTATGATTAATGACTTGACTTAGGTAAGTTCTAGTTATGTTTCTAGGCTTAAACTGACTAAAACCTCATGATTTAGGGTCTAAACGACGTAGTTTAGGTGTTCACCAAATAAGGAAAAGACCGAAATAATCGTGACTTAAACTGCCTACGGGCTGACCACGTCCACCTTCACGGACCGTGAAGTCGGTCGTTCTATGGACTTGGTTCTGAAAACTTGGGGGTCTGGACTACCGCCACTACCACGGCCCGTGTGGAGGACCACAAACCGTGAAGGTCTCTGTGGTCCTCACTTGGGCTGAGGTCTGGAGGCTTCATGTTGGGAGTCTACTGGTAAAACTCCACGGAAGCTCCCATGGACTGTGTGAAGGACAACGGACTGTGAAAGTGCTTGTGGTCCTCACTTAGACCTGGGGTTCTAGGGCCAAGCTGGGGGGTCTACTTGTCTGACACTACGGACGCCACCACGGCCCGTCGTTGTGACCACGGCCCGTGAAGGGTCTCCTGGTCTGACGCCTGGGCCTGGTGAAGTTCAAATCTGGACCACGGGCAGGTTAATGGACTGTGGACCCTATTACGATCCGTGAACCCTTCCATGGTTCACTGGTTCAGGTAATTTCTTTAAATTTTTTCTATGCCTAGTTTTCGAGGTGTTACATAAAGATTATGTAGTCAATAGAAGACGATGCAAAATTGTACATCTGTGAGATAGTCTGATTTCTTGGAGTATCCTTATCAATTATTTTAGATAGTGGTGCTTCACTCTCCGCCCTATTTTAAAGTCATTTCATGAAAGATTTAAGTTCGAAGGTGAACCTTAGTACCATTTTTTATACTTAAATGAATGCTCAAGTAGATAGTACAATTCAGACACCAGATGATATGTTGAGAGCATGTTTGATTGATTTAAAAGGTAATTGGAATGACCACTCGCCTCTCATAGAGTTTTCTTACAATAAGAATTATCACTCTGGTATAGAGATGGCTCGTTATGAGACTCTTTATGGGAGAATATATAGTTCTTCCATGGGTTGGATTGAAGTTAATGATGCTTAGTTGATAGGGCCATATTTTATTCATCAAGCTGTAGAAAAGGTGAAAATAATACAAGAGAGGTTTAAAATAGCACAAAGTCGTTAGAAATCCTATATCGATATTAGAAGAAATGATTTGGAGTTTCATGCAGATGATTAAGTCTATCTAAAGGTTTCATCCATGAAGGTGTTATGAGGTTTGGTAAGATAGGAATCTCAATCCCCAATATATTGTCCCCTACAAGACATGAAAAAGGATTGGTAATGTGGATTATGAGTTTGAGCTATCATCAAAGATAGCGGTTGTCCGTCTAGTATTACATATATCTATGCTTAATTAAGAATTGTTTAGGCGACCCTTCACTTATTATGCCTACATAAAGTATTGGTGTGAAAGACAGTCTGTCCTATGAAGAAGTTCATGTTAAGATACTTGATCATTAGGTTTACAAGTTGAGGACCAAAAAGGTTGCGTCAGTCAAAGTTCTATGGAGGAATCAGTTTGTGGAAGAGGCTACATGGGATTATATGAATGCTAGATACCCTCACCTCTTTCCCCCAAATTAAATTCAGTTCAAGGTGTTAAATCTTCTTGAGTAATCATTCAAATTCATTCATTTCATTCATCCTCATGCTCTATGTATGTATGCGTATTCATGCACTCAGTTTTTAAGGATTAATCCAAAACTAGTCCATCCCTCAATTTTAAGAATTTTGTATGTTTTTTTGTATTATTGCATTGATTAGATCTTTTCCTACATTCTTTTTATGCCTAATTGTACCTCATTCAAGGAAGAATATTACCAAGGGAGATATATTGTATCACCTCAGAATTTCATAGCTCAGTTAGCCTTAGGAATCTTTCAAAAAGTTGTTGAAGTTCTTGTTCCACGGGCCCATGTACTGACCATAGAGGGTCCAACAGGACGTAGGAACCTTTCATTGTTTGAGAGCTTGAAGTTAGAATATTTTGAGTCCAATAAGCTTCCTACAGAAAAATAGGTTAGACTGTAGAATGTGGAAAGGTCTGTATGAAGGCCTCGTAGAGAGGTTCCAAGCTTGGTGAAATTTGGATGAATCTTGGCTCAATGGAGTTTTTCTATGGATCATACAAAGTTGTAACACCTCGTTTTTGAGATGAGGGTACAATTGCATGATAGAGCTTCAAGGTGCCATCCCACAAAGGCCAACCACGGCCCGTTGATGGGACTATGGACCGTAGGTGGGTCCGTGGATAGGCACCAAGAAAATTGTCAAGGCCAAGACTCCATACCGGACCCACGAACCATCGATGGGTCCACGACTCCTGGCTAGGGAACTGTAGGTCAGGACAAATTTCTCCAAATCTTGTGATGATTGAGCAGGACGGACCGTTGGTCAGTCCACGATTTGTATGTGGGGCCTCGTGTATCGTGGCTGTCAAGTATTTTTAAGGGGTAGGTGGATCTTTTCCGAAGTAAATTATCTCTGTACTACATCTTTTTTCGAATATCTAAGACCCCTATATAAGCATCGTAACCCCCAAATTAAACCCATTCAAGTCATTCTTCCAAAATCATAAAAGAATATCAATTCTCCTAGCCAAAATATATATCCCTTTAGAAAACTTAAAGAAGAAGAAGAAGAAGAAGGGTTTAATCTAGGGTTTCAAGAAAAGCCTCCATTTTCACCATCGAAGATAAACATTTGTCTTTGAGGTATGATAGTTTTCATCCATGGATTCCGTTGAACAATGGCGTTCCCAAATTCTCCTATTTTCAAAGGTAGAAATCCCAAAATAAGTTATAGTTTTCTTCAATTGCCATGGGTTTTCTTGATAATTGATTTAATTGAAATCTCTTATGCATGAATTGATGAATTACTATGATTTTATGATGATTATCCTATGAGCCCATGTAAACCCCCATGTTTTTCAAATTATGATGATATGATGTGGGTCTTTGATTATGAAAGAGATATTTTATGAAATAAAGCATGAATGATAGAATCACATGAATTTATGATGAAATCCATATCTAATCCTTGATTTCTAGATGTGTTGATTGAACGTAGGTTTTGAACCTTGAAAGGTAAAGTATGAGATTATGCATGTTATTATGAAACTTATGCAAATGTTTTAAGGGTGCTTTGAGTGTAAAGTAATCAATGATGATAATTGTTGATGTGTTGTTGAAAGGAATTCCCATAAGCACATTAAATCATGATTATGAAAGGTTTTCTCACATAATAAGGATTCTAAGGCTTAAATGTCTTCTCACCTAATTATATCAAAGATATGAGCTATCCTAATTAAACCTAGCTTGGATTGGATACTTAAATGTACATTTCCACGTATGTCGTATGACTTAGGTTTGATTTGCAAGATAGCGTGCCCTTCCATGGATAATGAGAACAAGTAAGAAATAACTATTTTGTGGGATTTATGCTTAGCACCGAGATGATATTTATATGGATGCTCTCCCATTAGTAGAGGACGGGTTTCTAAATGCAATCACCTTATCCCTTACGTCTAAATTGCATGGATTATGCCTATGTCTATGATGATATCTCTTATATTCACTAGTTATGATTATTGTCTACCATGTTATAGCCTATGTATTATTATGATGTCTCTTATGATTATGACTTGTGTTTTTACTCTATCTTCAAAATAATCACTTAACTTACCAAATGGCAGGTATTCAACTAAAATGTCCATTTTAGAATGTTTACAAAGATTTTTTGCATGACTATCATACTTAGTGCATTTTTTGTGCTAACCCATATTTTCCTACATTTTTTCCCAAAGTGTAGGGTTCGGTTCTTAAAGTGATCTTCATTTGAATCAATCTTGGATTCGACTATTCTCCTAGCTTGTAGTGAGTCATCATGATTCAAGGATGGATGAGTCAATTATAATTTATTTCTATTATTTCATTTTCGGACTATATTGTAAGGGTTGTGTCCCTATTTGATTAAAAGGTTATATTAGATGGCTAATTAATACAAGTCTACTTCCGCTTGCTTTTATAAATGACTTCGATTGTATGGATAATGTTTTAAAAATTTCTGCATCATTTCTAATTACTTTATGTTATGATATGCTAAGGGCTTGTATGAGACCCTTTTGAGGTCAAGTACGCCATGATACACCTAGGGGATACCCTTGGATCGTGACCAAAGTAGAGTTTAGGGCTGGCTTTCATGTATTTGCAAAAGTTGTGACAATTTAAGCCAAAAGAGAGGTTGTGTTTCCCGTAAACCAAAATGTGGGTACATCAACTTCTAGAGTCAGGAACTTCACTAGGAAGAATCCTTAGGAGTTTCGTGGTTCTAAGGTTGAGGAAGATCCTCAATAGTTCATCAATGAGGTGTACAAGGTGTTGATGATCATGGGAGTGACGCTGGTGGAAAAGGCTGAGTTGGTTGCTTATTAATTTAAGGGTTTTTCTCAAATATGGTACAACCAATGGAAAGAAGGGAAACCGGAAGATGAGGGTCCTCTTGATTGGGAGAAGTTTAACGCTGCCTTTCTTGATATGTTTTTTCCCCTCGAGATGAAGGAAACAAAGGTGTATGAGTGTGAAGGAATATGCATTAAAGTTCACACAACTATCTAAATATGCTTCAACAATGGTTGTCGATCCTAGGATAGGGATGAGTAAGTTTGTTTCGGGTGTGTCCGAAATGGCTGTTAAAGAATGCCGAACCTCCATGCTCATCAATGACATGGACATCTCTCATCTCATGGTTCATCAACAAGATATCGAATAGTAGAAATTTAAGGAAAGGTCTAGGGAGACAAAGAGGGATAAAAGCGGTGATGGAAATTTCTCACATGCAAGGTTTGATGGACATGTCGTCCTAGATTTCGACAAAGGTTTTCCAGTCAAGGTTCCTCCAATGCTTCTTGTAAGTTCAACAAAGATAGGGTGTCAAATCCTAAGCCTCAAGAAGGGAGTGGTAGTGGATTTGCATTGCCTATGTCTACTTATGTTAGGCGTGGAAAGAAGCATGAGGGTAGGCGTCCAACCATCACGGGTGGATTCTTTAGTTGTGGTAAAAATGGTCATAAGATGAGGGATTTACCAATGCTTATGGCTATGGATAAGGGAAGAGAGGGAAAGCAAGCTCCTCCTAGTGGTTCGGTTCCAATGCTCCCAAGTAAAACCGATTCTATGAACTTCAGGCTCCTGGAGAACAACAGGGTTCTCCTGATGTGGTTACCAGTTTGTTGAAAGTCTTCCAAATTTATTTTTATGCTTTACTTGATCCCGGCGCTACCTTGTTTTTTGTGATGCCATATTTCTCTACGAGGTTTGATGTTCTTACATATGTGTTGTTAGAACCTTTTTCTTGTCTCTACCCTAGTCGATGATTCTATTGTGGCAAAGAGAGTCTATAGAAGATGTCCCATTTCCTTATCCCATAGAGTTAATCTTGTTGATTTGGTAGAGCTTGATATGCTAGATAATCATGTTATCCTTGGTATGGATTGGATTCACTCTTGTTATGCTTCTATTGATTGTACAACCCGCGTAGTCAAGTTTCAATTTCCGAATGAGCCTATCCTAGAATGGAAGGGGGGAAATTTTATGCCTAAGGGTCAGTTTGTCTCTTGTCTTAAAGCTAGAAAGATGATTTCTAAGGATTGCATCTACCATCTAGTTAGGGTGAGGGATGTAGACTTAATAACCCCTAATCTTGAGTCGGTCCCAATTGTTAATGAGTTTCCAAAAGTGTTCCCACATGATTTCCCTGGTATTCCTCCTAAAAGAGAAATAGAATTCTGTAACGACCCGAGAGCACCCCCTAGTCGTTACCAGCGTATTCGACCTCTCGGAGGTCTTATACAAGCCCTTAGCATTCGTCATAGCATTATCATAGAAAAATAGCAGAAAATTTAAAACTTTTCATAATATAACACAAGACTTAGAAAGTCACCTCATTAAACCATTAATACACAATCGGAATACTACGTCTCAAAGTAGCCATCTTAAAACACGACTACAACACAAGAGGGACACGGCTCTTACAATATAAAAGAAACTACTATCTAGTACAATGAACTTAAGGAAACTCTTTAACATAATGGTCCTTGAATCTTTAAGGACACACTCGAACTTGGGAATAGTAAGCCAATCTCATCACTTCTAGGAAAAGCCCTTTAGCCACCACCACCTACACTTGGTGTAAAAAGATGAACAAGAAGGGTGTTAGTACAAGAATGCACTAAGTATGATAACCATGCAAAAACATGCTTTTAAAAGGGACATTTAGTTGGAAACCATGTATCATGCCTTTTTAGAGAAACTTCATGAACCTTTAACACATTAGGCACAATATAAACGACATACATCATCATACACATGGAAACCATTCATAATAGCACATAAGGCCACTTATAACATTTTAGGCACATTCAATGCATACAATACATTACCTTCCTGTTTATCTTTACTCCTTTCCTCAAGCAACCCTTAGGGAATACTTGGTGCAATGTATCACCTTAAGGTTACCAAATGTGAACTTACATATAGCCTTCATCAATCCAACCACATATATTCATAGAGTGATAAGAACACCATAAAACATAGTCTTCACATAGGAACCATCAGCTAAGACAACCTCCAAGTCACACTAGTGCAATGTACAAGTAGCATCCCATAATACTACTCACACCAAGTGTTCCTAGGAAGCCATCATAGACTAGGCACATCATATTCAACAAGTCATAACATCTTCATTTAACATTAGACATAAGACCAACATACTTCATAACATCATATAAGGACTCATTC
>JAJOOO010024836.1:0-28075 GCA_029582685.1 Solanum piurae | reverse complement strand
ATATATACTTTGAAAAATTAAGATAAGAAATAGTATTGTAATTATTTTCAACCATACTCTTGTATTAATTATTAATTATATTTTTAATTTTGAAAAAATATTTTTTGCTAGAGCTCAAATCTCGAAAACATCTGATAAATAGAGATAATTTAATAAATTATAATTTTTTTTATTATATTTTTTAATAGACGTGAAATGAATTAAAATGGGGACGGAGGAGTAAGAATTAAAATTTTAATAAACAAAGCTTTATAATTAAAGTGTTCACGTGGAGTTGTGGCTGCCATATCTGAACTTTGACTTCTTCTTCTTTCTTTTCTTTTTTTAAAAAAAAAATATATATAATTAAATGGTTAAAGTGAAAAATAAAATTTTAAAAAATGGCATTTTCAATGTATTAAGAAAATGATAGTTATGGACCCAATTTGAAAAAAATGGAGATATCTGAGGAGGAGAAATTGACAAATGGATACTTTTGGATCGTTAATCAAGTTTTAGTTGTTAATTCAATATCATTCAATAATTAGCTATTTTTAAATACATAAAAAAATATCTAATCAAAAAATATTCTTATCTAAAATGTGAAAAAGAAATAAAAAAATTACAGAACAATATATATTATTATCTAAGCAAAGAATATGTTTATGAAATACCAAGGCTAATACATCTAACTTTAGTATAAGTTATATTAATTAAAATACTATAAATTACAATATATATATATAGTTTCAACATGATGCTTGTGAACTCTTTTACAACGAGTCAACCTCACAAGTTAGAATATTCAAGAAACAATAAATATCAATGTAATTTTATAAATGAGAAAATACACAATTTTATGCTTTCTGAAAGATAGTAAAATTATTTTCGATGACAAATTTAAATAGCGCATATAAGAAATTAGGTGTGTAAATAAAGAAAAATACAATAATAAAAAAGTTATACAAAGAACATAATAGAATAATAATTGTTGCATGAAGAAATACTCTTGTCGATATCACTAAATTATAAGAAAATTATAATGCAATTACAATTAGTTATTATTCGCAATTTATTTTTTCTCTATACTTCAAATAATAAGAAGTGTTATTTTCATATTACATATAATTTAGCTAGTAGTAAATACGTAATATTTGTGAAATTTTCACAAATAAACGGACACACATTTTAAATAATCGAATATTACATATGCTTAGTCAGATATTGAAAAACTTATTTTTTTTACAATAAAAAGGGTTGAAGAACCTTACGGCCAAAAAAAAAACACAAACATTATTTCAAAAACACATTTTCTTCCTTTGTAACAATGCCTTAATGTTCTCTCCTCGAGAAAATCCCCCTCCCCCTCCTCCTTCTCTCTTCATTTCTCGATCGTCGTTCTATTCAGGGAACGACGAGCGAAGCCTTCTCATTTCACCATCAGAATTAAATTCGTGACTAATAATAATTTATTATTAAACGTCACAAATTTACCAAAATTTTCAAAATGGGGGTCTTGAAACCGTTCCAACTCTTGTAAATAAACATCATCTCCGCTCAAGATTTGGAACCTATGTCCAAGAAAATGAAAACCTACGCGACCGTGTGGGTCCACCCTACACGGAAGCTAACTACCGCGGTTGACATAGAAGGAGGTAACAACCCAACGTGGAACGATAAATTTGTTTTTCGTGTGGATGAAGAGTTTCTCCGGCAAGATACCTCAGCCGTACAAATAGAAATTCATTGTGGCCATTGGTTTAAGGATTCTCTTGTAGGGTCCGTTCGCGTCCTCGTCGGAAACCTCATCCCTCCTCCGTCTAGGACACACCATAATCATCATCCTCATAATCTTGGCATGCGTTTTGTTGCACTTCAGGTTTAATTTCAAAAATATTTTATAATTTTTTCATGTTTGATTGTTCGACATATTTTTTATGGACAATATTTTCCTAACATAACAACCACATTCTTAATTTCATTCTTCCAATAATTCTATAAATAGGAAATTTGTTTAACATGTATACGTAAAAGTTGCATGCATGCATATGAATTTTTGCTTCATTATATTCTTCCATCATATATCACACACGTTATTTATAAAATGTATTTATATATATACTTTTTCGAAATTTGGTTTTCAAGCTTATTATTGTTTTGACCAATATATAATTTTCATATTACATTTGCTTAGAATTATGTTTTCTAATTGAATTTTCAATGATATGGATTAATTGGTCATGAATATTGAGATGGATTTAATTATAAATAACCTAATTAATGATTCTAAATATTTTCTTCGATGAAAATTTATGTATTATTTTTTTTTGGTATTAGGTACGTCGTCCATCTGGGAGACCTCAAGGGATATTGAACATTGGTGTTGCATTACTAGATAGTACCATGAGAAGTATGCCATTGTACACTGAATTAAACAAGTCAGCTGTTGGATATCGCGATTTGATGGAAGAAGAACAACTCCCTTATCACCACCACAACCAGAAAACAAACAACGAAAAAACCATCACCACCACCAACACTACCAACAACTACAACAACACCAACACCAACACCAACACCAATAATAATAACAACGTGACTACTATAAAACCAATATTGTTACGTACAAAGAGTGAACGTAGCGAACGTGTCAAATTCGACGATGATGTACCCAAGTCTAGTGGTTCAATAGTTGCAAAACCTTCAAAAAAGAAGAATAAAGCACATAATTATGACAAAGAAAGCTCAATTCTTAGTATTTCTTTGGAGCCTCCACCACAAATGTTGGTAAAAAAGAAAGGCAAAGCAAGTTCAATGGTAAGTGGGCCTAAAGAAGAAAAGCCCAAAGGTAAAAAGGGCAAAACAGGCTCAGTTTTAAGTGATTCAATTGTGAGTAAAGAGTCATCACTTTATAATACTGGGCCTAAAGAAGATAAGCCCAAACTCAAACTTATAGCTTTAGAGCTTGAGAACAAAGAAAAGCCCACAAATGAAAAGAAAGTTGATGAAAAATCTCTCACAAAGCCCAAAGTTGATGAGCCCAAAGAGCCCATAACAGTTATTGGAAAGCCCATTCAAAATTATAATGGATATGAGTTTGGGGGACCAAAAGGGTTAGGAGGACACAATGGAAAATTTGTATTTGGAGGCCCAATTAAGGGAAATGCTCATCATTGGACTGACTCAGAAATTGGGCCTTCAGCATCGGAGGTCGCAGCGGCCGTGGCCGAAAAAAAATACCCGTTGGATGATCAGAAGAGCTCGGTGTTGGATGGTTGGAGTTTGGACGAGAGCGTTGAGGGGCTCAGGTCCAAACTCGAGAGGTGGAGGACGGAGGTACCACCAGTGTACGACCGGGGACATGCCTCGAGCAGCTACCATTCGACCGGTCGCCATGCAAGGAGGCATGCACGTGGTTCGAGTGGATTGTTTTCTTGTTTTGGTAACATAATGGGGTATGAATGCCAATGCATTTGTGGTAAGCCTCAAAAGAAATATAACACAAGGTTCTATAGCCCATCAGTGGGCAGCAGATCATTGTTTTGAAAAAAGCCCAAGCCCAAGTTATAATTTTTTGAAGGCCCAAGTCGAATAAACTTGATGTCACTTTTGCAATTTACTTGATTGTTATTCGTAATTAGTGACAAGATTCAAGATTTTAAATCAATGCAGGTCGATACTATCGTACCATTACTCTTTTGTGACAATGAATTTCGAATGTAACATAAATATATTTGTTCTATATATTTTTGTCATTGGCTTTTATCATTTTGTTGTTGTTAATATTGATTTGATTTTTGAATCAGCATTTTCTTTAGATTAAATTTCATGAGGTTTAACTATTATAGCATGATTAATGTTTAGCATGTTGATATAATTTTTGAATGATTTTTGGATTTAGCTGTCTAAATTTAGAGGTTAATTGGCAAAAATGATCAAAACTTTCAAGGCCAAACAAATACTATTATTTACCTAGGAGATTTTAAAGTGAGTACTCCATTGTTTAGAGAAAACGTTTGAAATTTTATGATAAATATTCTGGCCGATTCAACTGAATTTATTATTTTCCGCTCACAATTATATCGATCATGTGTATCTATATTAGAAAATTAAAATACATGAAGATGAGATACACATATGTCCTAGTGTGGAAGGTATTAAAGGTTGGCTATGGATGGTTTCACGAGAGGTAGAAATAGGCCAAAGAAGTTAAAGAGAGATGATTAATTAGATAGAACATGACGCAGTTTTAGTTTACTTAGGAAATGTCCTTAGACAATAGGTGTGGAGGACACAAATTAGGATTGAATTAGTAGATAGTAAAGCGTCTCACTTATCTTTCCAAACTTCTGGTCCTTCGATTTCTAATACTATTTGTTGTTTCTATATATTGTACGTAATTCGACTATCATACTATTTGTTGCAGTTATTGCTTTGTTTGTTTTCAGAATGCTTTAACATATTTTTTATAATATTTTATCATGACCTTTTTTTCTTCCACTATTTTTTTTTCAATGTTTTTTCTCGAGACAAGAATCTATCAAAAACAACTTCTATTTTAATAAAATATGCGTACACTAAACCCTGTTCAACAAAAATTGGTGAATGCTAAAAGAAAAGATGCATAGATAAATAATATATATTAATTATTAATACAAAATTTTATTTTTAAAAAAATACTGAAAATACAAAGAAAAGAAAGAAAGGCGTGGAGACAGAATGATTGTTCGTATCTCAAATTTCAGCTCTCGAATTATGAGGAATATCTTCCTTCTTCCATTTGGGTCCCTTTGTATTTGTCAAATACACTTTTTTTTTACAATAAAAAAATAAAGAAAAAAAATCATCTTTTATTTTTATTGGTTAAAAAAGTGCACGATAAAACAATAAAGTTAAATCAACATTTTTCTTTTCTAAACTAGATACATTGTTAATTATTTTTTAGCTTTAATAATGAGCTTGACCGCAAAACTCACCCATCGAGCCAAGATAAATATTGGTCTTAGTGATTCTATAAGAGTCATCGCTTGATAAATATTTCAGATATAAAAAATTACGTTGATCTTTCAATCCCTAAGAGCTCACGTTACTATATCAAAAATGATTTTTAACGGCAATAATATGTATCTTTTAGACAATTATTACTTTTTGTAAATGTCCCTAGAGCCTATATTGACATTTGATCCAATGACAATTAACTAATGTCAGTAAAAAATTTATTACATTTATTAATGTGTATGTTTTTTACCGCTAAAAGTTATTTTTACTGTAGTACGTCGACGTGAAGCTAGTTTAGCACCTTGATTTTGGCTCTTTACCACTTGAGGTTGTGGTATGTTCTAAGAATTGAGTTATCCGTCCAATAAAATGATACGTAAGCTAAATTTAAAACACCGTGAAACAATTCGATCGATACTATATGTGTGGACACCTATATTTTTGCATAAATAATCTAGTGCTGACCTTTAACGAATTAAAATTACACTATAATTTCTGTTAATAGTAACTAAAATAGATATATACTTTTCTACTAATTTGCAAAGACAAAATGGAATCGTATATAATAAAGTTTTTATGTTAAAGTGAAGTTGATGTTGAAAGAGAATATTGTTATATATTCCTTTAATAACCAGCTTTTGGTGTTTGGCTGCTATTTTTATAAATAATTTTTCTTTTCATTAAAAGTAAAATAAAAAATATGATAGCATGTATATCAATTTTCACTTCTACTTACATATCGTTTTACATCAAAATTAAGTTTTATGAGTTCAATACTTCAATTTATAATATTGATTTTTTATATATTTTTAAAAATTATAGATTCCGACATATTTATTAGTTCTATAATTTTAATAAATAAATTTATGATTTCTATAAAGCATATTGAATTGAATCTAATGTCGCAATGTTATATCTACCCATGCTTATTAGTGAAGGGTGTTATTACTTTTGCTTAGCAACAGAGGTAGAGTATTACTTAGGATTTAGATAAATTTAGTATCTTTTGCTTAGATCATATTTTATATTTATATTTAAATTAAAAAATTACTTAATACATATAAATATTTAATTAACCCAATAATTAAGAGGAATTATGTATTTAATTATAACAAATTCTGAATACATAATTTTAAAATTTTGATTGTGTCTCTGCGATTGCTATCAAGTTAGCTCTAACTAAAAGGGGGAACAAAATGACTTCTATTAGAAGTTAAATTTTTTTAATAGAAATTTATCACCCCACATCCACTACCACCCCCCAACACCTCTAAATCTTCATTTTCACCTATTTCGATGTAAAATTCATCTTTTAAGTATCATGTACATTCAACCTTCTCTAGAAGTTCTATCAGCGTAGCTAGAAAAAAAATCGTGAAGACGATAATTCATGCAAAATGTGGACGATCACGAGGTTACAATTCCTTATTAAAATTTTAGAAGTAAATGTAGTAAGTATACACATCGGATCATGAAAAGGAAGTAATCGAGCAATGACAATTAGGAGGTGAACATTCATTCTTTTGAGAAAAAACATAACGACCCACTAGTCTAGCTTCATATCATCAAAAATGTATTAAAACTCAGGTGATCATTCATCAAAGCGACGGGACTTTGAAAAATAGTAGCAGAACAATTTTTCTTTATGATCAATCCTCGTTAACTCACCTTTGTGTCAGAATGATATTATTTAAGATCACAAATTTTAAAAATTCCAACTTTAAAATACTACTATAATTAAGAAATTTTTTAGATTTTTTTTTTTCTTTTTTTTGTAAACATAAAAACATAGCACAAATGTTTTTGTTGGTGTGAATGGGTGCTAAGTCCTAAGTTGTCTCAGGTAAATTTGTGGGTCCCATAAACACACACCCGGTCAGCCGCGCTCTTTGTCGGCTTACGTGGCTCTAAGTCACGTGACTTTGGGCCCCACTTTGTCGGATTGTCCCTATGATAAGACAAGTTTTCGCCTTTTTGGATTCTTCTTACATTATCTCATCTATCAATTTATCGTATCGTCTATTATATCACGATATTTTCATTTTATCGTAATACTTCCTCCGTCCAACAACAGTTGTCCATTCTACTATTCTAAGATGTCCAATAATATTTATCTACTTTATGAAAGATCGGTTGTATTTATTATATTCAAAGAGAGATATAGTAAAATTATTCTTCTATTTATAGTTTTGTAAGAAGTGTGTAAAGTTAATAATGGATCAGTATTGTTGGACGGAGGGGAGTATATTACAAATCATTTTCTTCTTCCTTTTAACAAGCACGATAAAAAAGAACAAAAAAAAGTGGTTTACTTTTATTTATATTCTTTCCACATTTTTCTTTTTAATTTCTTTGATAATGAAGATTTTAAAGATCATTGGAGCTAAAGGAATAAAAAGAATAATGGTATTAATTAGATGAAAACGCATAATGTATTATTTTAAAATTTTGTTTCTTGGAAAAAAATCTATATATACTAGGTTCTTGGAAATGAACACAACGTTCTCTAACGTATTATATATGTATTCAAAAACTAAAGAATAAGAAAATGTGTGTTTGATATGACAAAAGAAATCAAAGGTGAGATGGTTAAGATATTGTCACTATCAATTAGAGGTTTTGTGTTTGAGCTTCAATAAAAATAGATCATGTAATAGGGGTGGACCTGGAGGTAGGGTAGTCGAGGGGATTCACCCGAACCCCTTCGTCAAAAATTACATTGTATATATATATAAGACATTTTAAAGAATTTTTATGTCTATATATTGATTTTGAATCTTTTAAATGTACGATTAGATGTTGATTAGTGATTTAGGATGTTCAAAAATCACCTTGAGGTTTTAAGTTTAAATCTTAGACGCTACTTTTCGCCACTACATGCAATGCATGAATTTAAATTAATCGAGCTTTAATAACAATATCGGATGGCCGACACAATTTCGAGAACCTAAAAAAATTTATGGCAAAACAAAAAAATCCCAGTTGGGAAGTATTGTTCTATGTGAAATAATCTTAAAATCATATAATAGATATAAAGGTTGATTTTTGAGTTAATATAATATTAAGCACTCTGATCTTTATTGGTATTGTTATTTTTCTTTCATTTTTTTTAATTAATAACTAAGGGATTAATAAAAATAACTTTGAGTAATGTTTGCGAATTTTATAATGTTCATATTTTTTTTTGTGAAACTATATTAAATATGTTATTGTTTATGGTATATGTGGTCTAATTCAGAAATGCAATATAATTATTGATCTTTTTGTTGCTATTTTTTGCTCATCACCTTAAAGCTACTGTAACAATTCACTTATTTAAGTTATCCTAGTAATTAATTAATTATTATTATTTTTTGTATCTCATAGGCCCCCTAATATTATGTTTGTTATATATTTTGTTACAATTTCTTAATAAAAAAAATAACAAAATTATCTAAATGTGGCCCCAAATTATGATTCTTGATCCCTGAAATTTTGGATTTCTAGGATTGTAGACTTCAAGTAGTATATTGCTAGTATCATATTCCTACCTTTTTTTAATTTATCGAAAGCAATAAAATAATAAATAAAACAAAAATAAAAGCAAAAATAAATAATAAAAGATTCAATTCCACTAGGGAAAAAATAAACAAACAAACAAATATTCTATTCTTTTTCCTAATTAAGAAGAACTTACTCACCTTCTCACAGAAATTATTCCTTTCATATTTATATTATTTCTCTTTTAAATCTTTTACGTTTTGTACATGCACTCCCTTTTTAAAAAAATCAATAGCATTAGAGTGTGTTTGGTACGAAGAAAAATGTTTTCATGAAAATAAATAAATGTGAAATTTTATTTATGATTTTTTTTTGTTTTATTAGATTTTTTTAAAATTATTTTTAAGGAATTTATTTACTTAGAAAAAATAATATTTTCATTAAATATTTTTAAATTTTTAGTCAAATACAAATTATTACTTTAATATTAACAAAAATATTTTCAAAATAATTAGTTAAACACAAATTACTATTTTTTTAAAAAATATTTCTTTAACAATTACTTCTAATAAAAAATATTTTTATATAGAAATTTTGGCCAAACATAATATATATATAATTAGCTAATATAATTATTTTTATCGATCAACCAAATATTAACTTGCACATATTTTTTCCTAAAAAAAAGGCTCAACCTCTAGATACTAACTAATGTTTTTCATGCTATAGTTGACACGTAATGCTTGATTAAGATTTTCTAAATCTTTGTTTGTTTGAGTAGTGACAAATGCTTAATTAAAAATTCTTAGGCAAAAGTTTTCTAAATTATCTTCATTAGTCTTCATCATGAATATATATGATTCTGTTTTTCTCTTTTCCTTGTATGCCCTTTCTTTCTCTTTTCCTTTCCTTTTTTTGCATGCTTTCTTCTTTTCTTTTTCTCTTGCTTTTCATGCTTCTGCCGGAAGAGGTGATTAAATATGACATAACGTAATTTTAATTTAGCAAAAATATTATTTTAGATAGAAGTTACGGAGATCACGTAAGGGTGAAACGTTAGAGTTGAGCATTGTCTTATTTTTCAACGAATCGAGTTAGCTAGGCATGGTGATAGTCTAGGGCATTGTGTCTATCATATTTAGTTTCTTGCATTCGTTATTTAATTTGTTGTTTATTATGTATGTCTAGGTGATTGCAATATTATATGTGTTGATGTTCCTGTTCGCCTTGCTTGTATGTTTGACATTGTTTTCCTATTAGCCGTCATGTTTTCTTTAGTTTTTTTTTTCGTTACTCCTATTTTTTACTTCACTTGAACCAAGAGTCTTTTGAAAACGGTCTTTCTAGATATTGACATAAACTCCAATATATATGTCTATTTGGATTTCTTCTATAATCATTTTGATATTTGTTCGATTAAAATTCAGATGACAATCATCACATTTGATTCATTTAAATTATTTTATTTTTTTTGTAAAAATCGAACTCAAGATTTCTTATTTAAAATATAGGAATTTTATTCATTCCACCGCGTATCTCAATGATAAATTTGACATTTTGACTCTTAGCCCTCTCTCTTCTTTGATTTCCTTCTAAGAGAGAACTTTTTTCAAGATTCACACTTGATGTAAAGGTTGAAAATGGAATTAAAGTCACTTGTACAAAAAATTCATTAAATTTCTATTTTTTGTACTACAAGTTACTACTCCCTCCGTCCCATATTATGTGAGGTAGTTTGACTCGATATGGAATTTAAGAAAGAAAGGAAGACTTTTTAAACTTGTGGTCCAAAATGAATGATAAAAATTTGTGTGACTGTAAATCATTTCATTAAGGGTAAAATAGACATTTTACAGTCAAATTGTTACTTAATATAGAAATGTGTCATTCTTTTTGGGACTGACTAAAAAGAAAAGTAAGTCACATAAATTGAGACAAAGAGAGTATTTATAAAACAATTTTACTAAATAAAAAAGTTTAGTGCTTTTATTCAAGACTAAAAATAGGTCATTGGACATATTGTGGCAGACATTAATGGGCCTTCAAAAAAGATTTTATGTTATCCTAAAGAAAATTAGTACAAGCAACCACATAAAGTTCTTTTTTCTTCTTTTCTTTTCATTTGATTTCAATTAATATTCGATATCTCTATGAGGTTCGATTGGATTCAAATTCGTATACTATAAAACTTAATTTTTGAAGGTGATGTTTGTGAACTATTTTTTTCATTCCTAAAGGCTCAACCAAACATGAAATCTTTGAAAAGTGGAGAAATTTTCTATCATCCCATCACGACTAATATTGGTCACGTAATTGAGTTAATGTTATTAGTACATATTACAGAGTTGCTAAGCCTTTAGCGATATTTATATATAATGTTGATTATAAGTATTCATATTTATCATTACCGCTAAATATAGTAAGCAACAATTATATCATTATCGTCATACATAACTTATACGAAATTCATTTTATGCACAATAGAATGTAAAATAAAATTTCACTTAATTAGTAGTAATACATATATTGTAACAATTAATTTGTGTATTAAAAATGCTCCTTCTCATTTGACCTTAGCTGTCCTGCTTTGCATGCATGAGATCAAGAATGATTAATTAGTTGAAAGGACAATTATGTAGTAGCTGCATGTTTAATTAATTATACTTGTAACACTAAATATATTAGAATTTTTAATATATATATAATATGAATATAGATTGATAAATCGAAAGTTGAATTATTCTCTTAATCTCAAAATATTTGTCATATTTTTATTTATTTTAAAAATACTAATTAAAAAGGAAATTTTAATTACTTAATTATTATTTATAGTTTAAGCTTTAGCTTTTCTTCATTCTATATTTACTTTACTTATATCTGCTTAAAAACTATTACTGCTAAAGGAAAATGAGGAAAAAAATAATAATATCATCTTGAACACTAGAAAGACAGGTATTTTGTGATAAACATATTTTTTTTAGTAAAATCATACATATTTTAAGACAAAAGGATTACTTCCTCTCTTTCAATTTATTTGAAATCTATATAAAAAATATATATTTTATTTTTACTTTTTTTCATTTTAGCAAACCAAGAACATTTTACTTGTGAGCCTTATTTTGTACATCACCCCAACGAAAAAAGTTAAAGGAGAATAACGATTTCATGCCTTAAGATAGACTGAAGCTTCCCTCTTTCCTAATCTATGTTATCCCGAAAATCCTTTTTTATTGCTCTCAGACGGTTGGAAGGTTGCCACGAGTAAATAAATTTGAGGGATCAAAAGCTTCCAAGCATAAAACAATCTTTTCCAGTGTACCTCTTAGTAGCAATCAAATTTAAAATTTTAAAAGATTATTACTCCATTCATTCACTTTTACTTGTCACACTTTGATTTGACACACTCATTAAAAAAATAATAATTAATATATGTATTTTACCAAAATATCTCTTATTAAATGATGTTTTGAAATGTGATTTAAAAAATAAGTATTTAATGTTGAACGTAAAACATGGAAAAAAATTATTGTCTTTTCTTAATATGTCAAAAGTGACAAGTAAAAATAAATAAAAAATCTATTTTAAGAATAAATGACAAGTAAAAATGAACGGAGAGAGTATTTTGTAAAGTTAATTTTAGACATTTACAGAACTCAAGAAATACAAAATGATTCCCATACTATTTTTTGTTTCCAACATTTGGACAAAAGAGGTGGCAAAAGGGGACAAAGAAAAAACAAACACTTCAAGTACTAATTAATACCAAAAAAGCAAGCATGGCAATACAAAACCAAAACTAAAAATCATTGCTGTTGTGTAATGGGAGATTGCTGTTGTGTAATGGGAGACTGCTGTATTCTTAATTAGAGATTTTAAATTTGAATTTGGGTATAAAAAAATCATGTTGAAAACGTAATTTTTGAATGAGTCCTATAATACGTGATTGAAATTTAATTGAGACTCTAATATGAGTTTCAGACACCAGATGGAAAACTAAAAGAAAACCAAAAATCATGAGTTTGAGAAATTGAAAAATTAAAGAAACTTGATGAACAAACAAGAATTATAATTCATTATCTTTCAAGGACAGTGCTTGGTGCACTACCAGACATATGGGTCCCATAATCATCACTACTTCCACCATTTTACCCCACCCCCAATCCCCCACAACCCCCCATCTATACATTCTCTTCATCCCCTGTAACCCCATTTTACTCTTACACATTTTCTTGAAATTTACTCACAGATTCTTGAAAAAAACCCTTTTCATGGAACCAAGTCTTACTGAGCAAGATTACAATATGGGTATTTGTTCTGAGGATGAAACAGAGCTTGAGTTGGGGTTAGGTCTTAGCCTTAACAGTGGAGGTGGAGGTGGGGGTGGTGGGGTTGGGGGGAAGACTAAGAAATCACCATGGGGTGAGTATGGTAGGATTTTAACTGCTAAAGATTTTCCTAATGGATTTTCAGCTAAGAGATCCATTAATGGTGGTGTTTCTGGTACTAAAAGAGCTGCTGATTTTACTGGTTCTACAACTGAGGTTGGATCTCCTCCTACTGGTGCAAGGTTAGAATTTCATAATTTTTCATAAAAATGTGTTCTTTTTTCTAAAGTTGGTATTTTTTTTGCATTTAGTTCATGTTTAGCCATGGTGGTATGTTTAGTTTACTCATGAAATTGTTTATCTCAAAGGGTCTTAGTGAGTTTAGGTTCCTATGTAAAGTTTCATAATTTTTCATAAAAAAGGTGTTTTTTCTCTAAGTTTAGTATTTTTTTTGCATTTATATCATGTTTAGCCATGGTGGTATGTTTAGTTTACTCAAGAAATTGTTTAATCTCAAAAGGGACTAAATGATTTTAGGTTCTTATGTAAAGTTTCATTTTTTTTTTCTAGGATTTTTGTCATGTGTTCCTTGGATTTGTTTTTGCTTTTGTTTTTTGTTGGTTCCTAAGGCAGAGTTCTTTCCTTTGATTTTAGAGCTTTTACACTAATTTCATGACTAACAATGAAGTTTAAGTTTAGTTTACTCAAGAAATTGTGTATTCCTTGAAGGGTTTTAATGATCTTGAAGAAAAGTTCTTTCCTTTAATATTACAAATTTTTTTACATTAGTTTCATGGTTATCTATGAAAAGTTGTGTTTAATCTACTCAAGAATGGATTTTTATTGTTGAGTATATATTCCTTTAATTTTTTTTAGCTGTTGTCTTCGATGAGTTATTAGTTTAATTTTTTAATTACTAATTGTTTATTCTAAGAAGCTGGCAGAGCATGCATCACCTTTGTTCATCTCATTACCTTTAATCTAAAATCTGCCAACAAAGTTGCTTTTGGTTGTCCTGTCATTATGATAATCTATCATTATATTCCCTCTGATCCTACTTTTAGTGCAACTTTGATAATTTTTGACAATTTTTTTTGTACTTTTTAGAAAAGAAAAAGAAAACATTTTGCAAATATTCATATGCATCTTTCCTCTCTTTTTTTAACTCTTTCTTTTGACTTGTTCATTTTAGCTAAGATTACAAAGTTCATGAATTTGGATTCTTGATGGATGATTGAGTATATACCTGATGATTCATTTATTTTGATTTCTGAAAGCAGTCAGGTTGTGGGATGGCCACCCATAAGGGCATACAGAATGAACAGCTTGGTTAATCAATCAAAGGTTCTAAATGCTGATGATGACAAGGGAGTTGGTGGGAACGATAAGAAGGAGAATTCGAAAAAGAAAATCAATCACGGAAACAGTAAGGATGATGCAGCTTCTGTTAAAGAAAAGGGGCATCTTGGTTTTGTGAAGGTGAATATGGATGGTTTGCCTATTGGAAGAAAGGTTGATTTGAATGCTCACACTTGCTATGAATCGTTAGCCGAAACCTTGGAGGATATGTTCTTCAAATCTACCAAAAGTATGGATTCTGTTTCAAAGTTTACTTCTTGTTTTGTTACTTAAATTGGCTCTAAAAACTAGTTTGCTCAGCCTTTGGCTAAGATCAAGTGTAGTTATTTGTTTCTCCTGTGCATTATACTTCAACACAGGCGTGGAACACCCTTTTACGGTAGAAAAGGGACTAAATGACACGAATCGGTTGTATGTTTTGTGATGTTTTTGTTATGAAGTGATTGTTGATGTTCCGTTCTTTTATAGGCGGTGAAAATGAACAAGCAACCAAGTCTTTTAAGCTCTTGGATGGATCATCTGAATTTGTGCTCACATATGAGGATAAAGAAGGAGACTGGATGCTTGTTGGAGATGTTCCATTCGGGTAAGAAATTCCGTTAATTAGTACTATTTCATAGTTGCAAATAACATAGAAATATTAGAAGCCTACTACCAACCAAAAAAGAAGAGAATATATTAGCAAACATGAGGTATTGATGATCTCAATTCTCAAGTATATATATTATGCATGGTGCTTTTGGTGGACCTAATTCATGAAAGCAAATGATCACACCTTCATCTTCCACCGAGGAAGTCCGAAAATGAAAACGAATAAAATAATAGGCATAAAACTATCAATATTAAGGATATGTGTAGTACATCAGTAGCATAGAGAAACACCATCAACCTTGATGTGGTTAGATATATGTGATCCTTCCATCCTTAACTAAAGGTCTCGGGTCCGAGTCCCAAGGGAATGAAGAAATTCTTGGTAGGTGTGTTTTTCCCTAAACGGGCCCTACACATCATGAAAAAGTAGCATAGAAGGACATCAGCAGAAAGTATGATCTACATCTATGCAAAATCAAGTTGTTATCATTTCTAGCTCCCCACTCTAGTTCTTTATATGTTCTAATACTTTCATGTGTTATAGGATGTTTCTCAACACTGTGAAAAGGCTAAGAATCATGAGGACTTCTGAGGCTAATGGACTTGGTATGTACATAGCCATGCCAAAAGAACACACTCTACCTCTCCTTTTGTTATATTACTCGAAAACTCTTCAAAAGTGCTGCGGGGTGCAAGGTGTCTGTTGGATCCTCCAAATCCAAAAGTAGTGCATTTTTGGAGAGTCCGAGCAATATAGCCTTTTTGTTATTTTGTTTCCTTAGCTCTAACACTAGTTATTGGTTTATTTCAGCTCCAAGAATCCCTCAGAAACAAGAGAGACCCAAAGGAAAACCTATCTAAATATGCTTGGTGCAAGGAACATGCTTGGTAAAAAAAGTTTGGAAGAAACAACAAGTAAAACAGAAATAGGGATATTATTACTTTTTTCATGGTTGCATTTTTTGTTTTGCACCATTTACTCTTCAAAAAGTTCCCCACTTTTTTGTGTTTTTTTTTTGGTTTAGGTCTCAAGCCCCCTCATATAGTTGATACACCAATGTTTTTGCCCCAAAATCTACCTACCTTTCTCATGATGTAAATATGGGAATGCTATTTTCCTCTTTTTGTGTGTTTTGTGTTTGTTGCAAGAAATTCTATTTATTTATTTGTTTATTTTAATGTTGAGTTGATCAATCTCTTTTTGTTTGGTGGTATATAAGATAATATATTATATAGAATTTGCTAGTGGTGAAGTCATTAAAGACACTGGTTGTTGAAAGTTCTTAGCAAATCCTCTATTGTGGATTGTGTCCACCATTACATGACTGAAAAAATTGAGAATTTAAGTTGAGTTTGTGCAAAGTCCTATCATGTGGTTGGTGCTAAAGTTATCTTCAAAGATATAGTGCATGCACTTTAACTCTACAAAAATGTATCAGTATAATCTCGTAAGTGAGGTCTGACAAGGGTTGAACAAACGTAGATGAAAAAGAAGCAGTAGACAATAAATAAACAGAGTGAAAGAAACAATCATGTAGTTATCGTCTACTCTTTTACTCGACCTTCAGACCTTCCTATTAACAAAATGTTTTTGATAAGCTAAAGTTATGTCATGTCCTATCTAATCGCTCTTCTTCAAGATTTCTTTGGCCTAACTCTATTATTTAATTCCTCACCCTCCTAGGGTGGGGGGGGAGTAGGGTTAGAGTGTCATTTTATCAAGAATGACTTTTGTCTGTTTGTGTTTGTAGCTTTGTCCCTCAGTAATTTTATGTTCCATTAGAATTAGTTTCTTTCTTACTAGTATACATTTTTCATATAAAATATATTATTTCCTCCTAAACAAAAGTATATAATGTTTAGTTTGTCTAATCACATAGTAGTTTAGATAAGGTTGGAATACTAAAAGACAAATACACTACTATATATAAATTTATATTCTTATGATGAAATAATTCTGATTATGACTAATGTTAAGTCATTCTAAACATAATTATTTCATTGATCAAGTGACAACTGTATTCCAATACTCCTAGTGGAGTCCATGAAGAGACAAGATAAGTATGGTAAAGTGTACTTCCATTCAATGTTTATATTAAATTAATGAATATACGCAATATAAGGTTTCGTGTTAAAAGAGTGTGTTGTGTGTATACGTAGATACCTTGTTTTAACGCAAAGGTCAATAATCTATCTCACGACTTAAATTTGTAACCTATAGGCTTCATATATAAAAATATTTTTATCGTTGCTTCAAGATTTTCCTCCATGATACAAATACTAATTATACTAAGTTTTTATTTGTTAGTGTTTCTAGGAGGTTCCTAACATAAAGTATGATAAACCTCATGCGCTTATCCATTGTGTTTTGTTCTTTTTTCTCCACTTTTTCCTAACAATAGGAACCCTACACAATGATGAAACTATTTGAGTTCAGATCTCAGTCACCAACTATTATGTGTCACTTCCAAATTATCTCAAAAAAGAACATGAAAGTTTTTTTTTCAAGTTTCCCACTCGATGTCCGGAGTCCACATTAAAGCTCCGACTAAATTCAGATCACGCACTGCAGGGCCTATTCGGGGATGACACTCCCAACATGGGCCAACAAGATTTTCTCCATACGCATGCTCAAACCCGAGATCTTTGGTTAAGGATGAAAAGATCAAAAAAACCAATTTCATTTGTGGTACCCAAAAAAAAAGAAATTCATTTAGGCCATAGTTACTTATACATCTATGATAACATAAAATTAAAAAATAGACTAACTTGTGATGATTATGGTACAGGGTGATTTACACAAATAGGATGTTTCCATGCTATCAAGTATCAACATGTTATCAGAACTGGTAAAAGTCAAGGAGTTGGACTGTATATTATCATGTGTGGTTAGGGAAAAATAGTACAATAGAGAAGTTATATCGAGACATTAATCTTTTAAATGAGACGATTCACAAAATTCAGCTCGTCTTTACACTTTCCACAAGCAAATAAATGTTATAACTACAGCTAAGAGAACTTGAGAAACCTGTATGTTGTCACTGAAGTCAGAAACACAAACATCTTCAGGTGTACATTACAAACAAAAGTTCAAGCTTTAGCGCGTTTTAACATGAACAATCAAGCATGTTACTGCAGAAAACCTCGAGGATCAGTAACGTGACCAGTTAATACAGATGCTGCAGCTGTATATGGAGATGCAAGATAAATTTGACCTTCCTTATGGCCCATTCGCCCCGGGAAGTTTCTGTTTCTGGTTGAGACACATACCTGGAAAATCAAATCGTTCGTTGATCAGCTCAATGTTGTTCCACATTGCTATAGCGCGATTAACTTTCATTTCACTTTTCATATAAGTAACTTGAAGACTCTCAATCGAAAAAATGCAAGAATGGTAACCACTAGCATTGGTGAAACTTGCCTGAGGTTCGTTCAACTGAGCATGAGTGTCTCTAGGGCCACCCATACAAGCACCACAACTAGGACTTGCTGGTGTATCGCAGTTAGCATCCTCGAAAATCTGTTAACATGTTTTGCCACCAGAATCTGGGACTGGGATAGTATATAAATCCATCCAGACCTGAGACATTGTAAGGTTTTGCATCATATGGTAACAAATGGTTATCCATTAACCGGAGGAAATCTTATAACAGACAGATTATTTGCGATTGTTTTTTAACCATATGGTATACCACCATGACATACATGTTGTAAATAGGTGTGTCTAAATCCGGTAGAACAATACATTAGGAGCACAAACCTTCTGCGTAGCAGGGACGAGAAGTGTTGGAACTTTGACCTTCTTTCCCTGTGAGGATGCTTATCCACCAAAGATGCAACCAAACAAGAAATCTTAGGGAGCAATATGGTAAAAGGTCTGAGAAATATCACATCCCAAACTTCCACCAAGAAGCATCATTTAAGCACGGTAAAGATATGACACCTGGGCTTAATTCAACCCCAAAAGCTAGCTCACGAGGGGAAGATTACCTCAAGTCCATATATGCAGATCACCATTCCCCAACCAACATGGGACTCTAACCGACTCTAACACCCCTCCCTTCACACAAGCCCAACAAGAGTGAGGAATGGGATCCCATACGGGGATGAACCTGACTCTGATACCATGTAAAGATATGACACTTGAGCCTAACTCAACCCCAAAACACAAAATGCTTATTCAGCTATAAATCAAAGGAATATGATCTATTGGAAAGGTACGAGGTATGCATTTTGGGGGACTTTAGTGTATCAACAGCAAGTCAGGCATGTCAATAAATGGGCGGTATAAGAAATTACAGAAGAGAAGTGCAACAGAATATACATGTTTACTTTTCAAATGCATAGTGAAATTATTGAGAAAGAGATATCATCTTACTGATGCTAGAAAAACTTTGGCAGCAGCCATGAAGTCTTCTGTTTTTCCACCGGTACATGATCCAATATATACTCTGTCAATCTTAACATCTTTGCATTCTCTTGCCAAAGCACGATTACCAGGAGAATGAGGCTGAAGAGACATGCAAAAAAATAAGAATATTTCAAGCAGACTTAAATAAGTGCATGGCGTCTTCTTAATCTACGAAAAAGTGTGTGTTTGAACATCAGAAAAGCAACATCTGTGCTATTCGATAGGAAAGAAAGTTGACGAAAAAATAGGAAGTACTTTGTTTTTCTTTTGTAGGGAAATTTGTAATATTATAAAAGAAGAAAAATATAAATATTGAAGATCATATGCACAAACAAGACACTTATGATGTATATGTTAAAGTATTGACAGCCAAATTATGACCCACCTTTGCTACTAAGGGCTCCAACTTTGAGATGTCAAAATGATACTCCGCAAGAAATCTGGAATTTATGGCAATCACCTCATAAGTCATAATGAATATCATCTTAGCAAACATGCTAAGCTATTTCTTCAACAAAGCTATGATGCATCATTTAAGTTTAAGCAAACTTCTGAGTGAAAAAATAGTCGAAAAAAAGACTTTTGTTCATCCCTTTCCATTCCTTCTTTCTCATTCCCAAAAATATACACTTTTTTCCTAATAAAGGGGAAGCCCATGCACGAAGCATCTGTGTTTACGCAAGGTCTGGGGAAAAGCCCGGCACCCCAAGTGAGTGTACCCTGACACAAGCATCAGTGGCTGATTCTATGGCTTGAAACCGTGACCTATAAGTCACACGGAGACAATTTTAACATTGCTCCAAGGCTCTCCTTCATTAATGAAATTGGAGACATGTAATGGTTACAGGTAATCACGAGCAGTTATATACCAATGTCTTTTGTGTTGGATACCTGGCTTGCTCATCACTGTAGACAGGTTCATAATGCACCGTAGTCTTGTCCTGTGACGGAAAAACATGAAAGATGTTCATAAGCAAGAGAGCTGGTCCTTATTTCACTCAATCAAGCAGATGAAGGGGGTAAATAAGACATCTACTCATATGTTGCTGTGACCTTGGGCAAGAGCAATGTGGGACACTCCTTTGTAATCTGGATTAACCTGTCAACATATTCCGTCCACTATGTTTTAGCAACTGTTATAAAATGATACAAAAGCTCGGAGTTACCCATAATGTGTTGCTAAGGGATATAGACGCAATATCATACCTGGAAGTTTCCAAGGTCCTTAATCTCATAAAAGTACTTAATATTTTGCTCATTGCAGAAGTCCCTCAGTGTATCCACATTATGGTTTGCTCGTTCATCAACTGTGAAAATGTAGTGATCGGGTATGACAACTACCTTTTCACGATCCCAGACCTAAGATATTGAAGAAACCAAACAATCCCCGGCACTATTAGAGCCATAGAAGTGTCCCAACAGGAAAATCAAGGTCTGTTCAAGTGAAAGTTTTTTACTAGATTAGAATTTAGAAAAGCATGGTACTCTGCATCAACTTTTCTCAGTACCTCAACTATGAATCACTGATCCTGTGCAGCTGCTTCATCGCGGGGTATATTGTATAGTTAAGTTACTGCAGAAATTCTACTTTCCTAGGTGATACAGAACTCAACTAGACACGATCGAATGCTTGCCCTCTTTATACCATGAGCTTGGGAGTTCAAGTTACCAAGAGGGAAAAGTTCGAGATATGAATGATTTTACGTAAAGATACAAAAGCATCCCTTTTCAACTTGTCACACAATTTCAGGAATGAGGAGTTAGATATTGAATCATATCTTTGGAGGCTTCAAACTCTAACTTGCTCATGTTTATACATGAAGTTTCCAGCATTTTCTTCAATTGTGAATGTTCATAAACTAAAAACTCCGAAAAACCTATAAACATAAATCTCTAACCATATATAACAACAAAGATGAAACTCAACTTAATTCAACGATATGGCTATTTTAGCATACCTTGGCATTTTCTCCAAATTATCTTTTAAATACTCCAATAGCACCAGGGCCAATAATATCATTTGTCATCAAAACATCAACATTGACCCACAAATTCTCACCTGGAACCACATGAAGCTTCTCAGAAGTCCTAGCCAGCAACTTCTCAGTCATAGTCATCCAACTCTTCACCTAAAAAAACAAAAAATTTACAATCTCAAATATCAAGTACCATTAAGCTATATGGGAAAGTTTGCAACTTTATTCCCCAAATATGAAAAGGGGAGTTTATTTTTTTTATCATCGTGGTGTCTAGGTCAGCTTTCTCGCACCTCAACTAGTTTCATAGGGTACTTGTCACCTCCCACTAGTAGCATGTATTCTGTCTACAAAGACTAGGGCAGATGGGAAGAATTCACCTCGACTAATTCCACAATATACCTGCTAGGCTGCCACCTCCCACCAGCAATAGGTATCATGTAACTCTGTCCACTAAGACTAAGACGGATAGAAGAAATCACCTAGTGTTTTTTTTTATAACCGTGGTGTCTAGGCCAGCTTTTGCGCACCTCAACTAAATCTACGGATACTTATTTCCTCCCACCAGCATCTCATATCAGCTAACTCTATCAACCAAGGCTAGGGCAGATAGAAAGAGATCACCTATTGTTTTTGTTTGTGCTAGAGTTTGAACATCAGACCTTAGGGTTCTCAAATTACTTCATTGATCACTAAGCCACACATGTAGGTATATGAAAAGGCAAACTTTATTAGTATAAATATTTGATAGAAAACAAAATAAACCCAACTGAGCCAGTGGTGGCAGGCATTCTTGCAAAACAATTTTCTTGGAAAATTTTCTCCTGGGACTTTGAGTGGGAAATTGATATAGAGGAGAGAAATCAGAACAACATTCTGCACATAAAAAGAGAAAAACCAAAGTTGGATCACAGTGATTTAGATCAATTCTTGGAAAAAAAAAAAAACTGATTTTGGCAAGAACCCTCATACCTTGCTGAGACAAGAAGTAGAGCTGGTGGAAAAAGAAGCCATTTACAGTAGCAGAGAACTCACTTAGCTTCTGAACTGTCCTTTGTAAATTGTAGTAAAAGATCCTGTATGACATTTGTATATATGGACAAAATGCATGTTGTTGTTTTTTGACCATTACTTCTTCCCTCAGTTTCAATTTATTTGTAAAAAAAAACATCTTTTTAAAATTGTTTTAAAAAAAGTAGGACAAACAAATTGAGCGAGTGAGTATATACTTTTAGATGGAAAAAGGGTGACTAGTATAGCTGTTGAATGTTGAAATAGAGAATCATAATTGATCAATGAAGTATAATCGTACCAATTAGATTTTGATATTGACAGTAAAAAGATAAGTGTATATCCTTCATTTTCTAATATTGTCCTGACAGCAGTACCAATCATAATTGTCCTGACAGCAGCTCCACCGAATGTTGCAGCCTGAGTAGTAACTCCCAACGACTCACTGGCGTTCACAGAACTGGAAGCACTGCCAAAAACTATCATCCCAACACCATCTGAGTCGAACACGACAGTGCACCTTGTCCCCGGAAAGGACGAACTATAAAAGTGCCTGCACCCCAGTTCGAGCTCATCAGTTCTTGGGTCCAATTCTTTGTCCAACATGTGCTTAATGTTGATATCACAATCACCCAACACCAACTGTATGAACTCACTCTCCTTTGAAGTGAGGTTCTCAATGTACACCTCACACAGTGCATTCAACCCAACCTTAGGTAATGTGTCACGAACACCCATCACCCACGCGTATGCTTTGGTCATTTGATTAAGCTTCAATGTGGCATTGATTAGTTGAGTAGATTCAAACTCGATTTTCCTCAATCCATGCACCACAGCCCATGTAGTGTTCCTTGAAGCCGAGTAAGGCAAAGGATGCAGTAGTTGTGATCTGAGAAAAGAAGTATCACCACTTCTCATACAACGTAACTTGCCATTTTAACAACCATGTCCTTCAGCTTCCCTCCAAAAGGCACTGGCATGATACAGTTCTTTATTCCATACCACTCCTGCAGCAAGGAGTTTCCCTCCTCGACATCTGACTTCAACCCCCGGTTCAGTAGATTCAAGTTAAAGAACCGATCATTTAAAGTATCATCAGAAGGGCAACCTACCTTACCAATGGCACCTAATTGTTCTATTATGTTGTAGCAACTCATTCGTAACGTTGTTACTCAACAACAAATCCACAACCACACACTTACTAGTACTATAGTACCTGCTGTTTCTCAGCACGCCAGGGAACTGTTCTGCCAAACTCTCAACAGCAGTGCTAATACTATAGCTTCGAGGATAACTCAAGGTGAAACAACTCTGCTTCCCCCATAGAGAGACATCACGCAACATCCTGGGTATTCCACGGAAGTCTCTTATCACCTCGCGTAAAGCATCAAGAGTATGGAACTTGATTGCTATATTCAGCAGGTTCATCCACATCATATCAGGACTACCATAATCCATATCCTGTGGGAATTTGTAACTTGGATCATCCGATATAAACATAACATTATCTTTGGACATATATATATTATTGTAAATGTTTGCAGCACCATATCGCGTTGTTGGATACTCACAGGACATCTCGACCAATAGAGACACCTCATTCGGTGAAAAATGGGCCACATCGACTACAATATCTTCCATCATCAGCAGGTTCAGTTTAGAATCTGGCGACACACCAGCAACCAACTCTGCTTTAATATCATCTTTCTTGTAGTTATACACATCTGATATGACAGCTAAGTTATATGCCATTAACATCAAATACCCCTTCAAGAACATGTGACGCATGTCAGGTTTTAGTGCAAGCTTCTCACAAGCAAACATCATAGTTACGTCCGTTAAGCTGGCAGGCTCAATACCTGCCACAGCCATCACCACTTTGTTATATAACGGGGCATTGTTAAGCATTTCCAACCCACTCCTGCCAGGGCAGAGAACTCTCCTTGCCATTTGGGGCCAACTTAATTGTATCCTCCATCAAAAATGTCTCATCATAGGCTTTCATTGATGAGAGATTCCCTTTCACGCGTCCTTTCACCACCCTTTGCTTCGCAAGAGAAGCCGAGTTCAACTTGAACCCGACATCCATGCCTGGACAACAAAATTTCTCTACCATAGCAACATCTCTCAGCAAGTTTTTCTCACCAATGCCAATTGTAGACAGTTCCCAAGAATTCAAGTCAATATCAGAGCTACCATCTTTGGCTACCATCTGCCGGTAGATCTCTTCGTGATTTTGGACACTCTTGATAAATTCAAAGACAGTCTCAAAACTAGACATCTTCCTTAGTCAGCCCTACCAAACACACAACAGTATGACCAAAGCTTATAAACGTTTAACCATTGTTTCCCAGCAGGGTTTATATAGGTGTTAATAGTCTTCTAGACTAACACATATTAAGTACTTTCACACATACACTTTAATCTACCACATTAATACCATAAAAGTTACTAGATAATACAAAAGGTCATTCATGCATGCACCTAGGACAGCTAAAAGACATAAATCTAGACATTTAGTTTTTCCATTTTCAACATTTTTCATGTGCTGTTCAATAGTAAAGAAAGTTAACCAGAAGCTAGAAAGTACTCACTCCGTCAGCTTTCACGCACCTCGACTAAATCCACTGAATACCTATTACCTCCCACCAACAACATGTACTAGCTAACTTTGGAAGCATTGACCAAAATAAGCTATTTTAAAAACCAATTCACCAAACTAATATGCTTTTTAATTTTTTTACAAAAGTAGTATAAACGTACTTCATGGTAACGTTTTAGGTTATTTTTATTTTAAAAATTCAACGGACAAAAACTGATGGAGCTGACGACGTTAAATGAATAAACGTTACTGGGAGTAACGTTTTAGGTGTAAAACGTTACTCACAATAACGTTTATTGAGAATCCAATCACGTCAACCCTGCAAATGCAGAATCAAATAAGTAACGTTTTACACTTAAACGTTACTGTAACGTTTTAGGTGTAAAACGCTACTCATCTATGAGTAACGTTTACTAAGAATTCAATCACGGGTCTTCGACTCCTGCAAATTTAGAATAAATCCTGCAAATTTAGCTATAAAACGTTACTCATATTAACGTTTTACCTCAAAAACGTGACTGTCAGTTACAATACTCTGTTAAAGTCACATTCCTCCATTTTTTAAACTGACCACATGTGATTATAAAATAAATGTTGTTGTAAGGAGTGTTTTGCATATTCCAACAATATTCAACAAAACTTTTACTTGTGTTGCCCATTGTTAAAATAATATTCACAAAACTTCATCAGATATGAATTAAATAAGTCAAGTTTATCATATTATGTTAAGTTCTTACTATAGCTTTAAAATTATTTAAAAAAATCTCTTAATAATATGATAAACTTGACGTATTTAATTCATACCTGATGAAGTTTTGTGAATATTATTTTAACAATGGGCAACACAAGTAAAAGTTTTGTTGAATATTGTTGGAATATGCAAAACATTCCTTACAACAACATTTATTTTATAATCACATGTGGCCAGTTTAAAAAATGAAGGATTATGACTTTAACAGAGTGTTGTAACTGACAGTCACGTTTTTGAGGTAGTAACGTTTTATAGCTAAATTTGCAGGAGTCGAAGACCCGTGATTGAATTCTTAGTAAACGTTACTCATGGTAACGTTTTAGGTGTAAAACGTTACTGTGAGTAACGTTTTAAATTTGCAGGATTTGATTCTGCATTTGCAGGGTTGACGTGATTGGATTTTCAATAAATGTTATTGTGAGTAACGTTTTACGCCTAAAACGTTACTCATAGTAACGTTTATTCATTTAACGTCGTTAGCTCCGTCAGTTTTTATTCATTGAATTTTTAAAATAAAAATAACCTAAAACGTTACCATGAAGTACGTTTATACTATTTTTGTAAAGAATTTAAAAAGCGTATTAGCTTGGTGAATTGGTTTTTAAAATAGTTTATTTTGGTCAAAACTTCCTAACTTTGTCCACCAAGGAATACCTATTACTTCCCACCAGCTACAGGATGCACCTCGACTAAATCCACTGAATACCTATTACCTCCCACCAACAACATATACCAGCTAACTTTGTCCACCACCGAGGGATACCCATTACCTTTCACCAGCAACAGGTATCCGCTAACTTTGTCCACTAAGGCTAAGACACATGAAAATAAATCACCTAATGTTTTGTTTTGTGTTAGAATTTGAAAGTGAGACCTTAGGTTCTCAACCACTTTATTGACCACTAAACCAGATCCTTGGTATACAAAAGAAAAGGCAAACTTTATTATAAAATAATGAAAAACAAAATAAGCCCAACTGAGCCAGTGGTGGCAGGCATTCTTGTACTTGGCAGTGCGATCACAGAAACAATTCTTTTGAAATAAAGATAAGGTAACACGATTTATATGATATTTCATTCCTATTGTACTTTTGAGCTGTCTCATGAATGAGCTATATAATATATATATCGAGATCAATTCATTTTATTTATGAAATTACTTTTCTCTTTGTCCTATAATATTTGTCCAACTATGTACACTTCTTGAGAAACTATAAATAAAATAGTAATTTTATTATATCACTCTTTGAATATAATATCTTAAAAGTGTAATAAGAAAATGACTATAATTAATGATAAGGATAAATTAGGAACTAAGTATAAATTTATCCATTAATTTTTTAAAGTGGACAAGTACTGTTGGACATCCTAAAATAGTATAGTGAACAACTATTATTGAACGGAAGATGTAATTATTACTAGGTGATATTTATTTGTGCTTTGAATACAAATAGGTATGGAATTAGTAATAATTGCAATAAAATTACATTACAAAGATGTCTAGGGTAATTTATCCTAAATATAACAGTGATATCAATAATAATATATTCGAGCATAATATCACAATCAGGAATTAAGAAATATAATATGTTAGTAAATTTTTATCACTATCTTAGATAGAAAAACCGTTTTGATAAACTCTTAGTTCAAAAAGAGTATAATTAACGTAATATCATAAAAAAATAAAAGAACAAAATAGTAAAATATAAGACATATACATTAATAAATAGTACTCAATGACTAAATAAAATTACAAGAAGAAGAGGCTAGTATTTACCTCTCTCACACAAAATCATATCTCGTCACGGGTGAATTTACAGTTACACATATATATTTAAATAAAATGACACTACTAAGCAAAAGATACCAAATGATGTGTTTGTTCATCGGTTGATTATAGTTTGAGTTACGATAATTAATTTTTCTTCCTTTCTATAAATATCAACACCATTTTCTAAAAATAATGCGTACGTTATTGTCTCCGATCATCCCTTCTTAATGGTTCAAAAAAGGAATAATTGACCGGATGATTGCAATAAAACACATTGAAACACCATTACTTAGAGATGACTCCCCTTTTATAAATATCAACACCATTTTAAAAAAAAGAATACATACGTCATTGTCTCCAATCATCCCTTATTAATGGTTCAGAAAAAGAATAATTGATCGAAATGATTGCAATAAAACACATTTGAAACATCATTACTTAGAGATGAAAAGGTAGACGATAAGAGAATGATAGAACAATCAGACCTTCCTTTGCTTGGAACAATCTATTGAAAGGAAAACATCCTTTTAGAATGAGATTCACTATTTTCAATGTGATTAATTATTAAGATCTTTTAAACAAAATTTCATACTACTATGTAATTAGCTCGACTCTAAAAGTAATTAATCTGTCCCAAATACCAATATCTACTAACATTCTTTCCCTAATGTTTAATTGTAATTCCTACAGAGTTTATTTTTTGAAAATAATATAAAGTACACCTTTCTCTGCCGGGAAGAACAATACACACAGCCACTGTGTAGTGTGCACTGATATCGAGCAATGTATTGGGTTACGGCGAAAAACGTTGTCGTTTCAGTT
>JAJOOO010024835.1:0-32476 GCA_029582685.1 Solanum piurae | reverse complement strand
GCGACACGGACTGGGTCTCCAGATTTACCCGAATTTTTCCTTCTTCGTTTTCTAACCCCAATTCTCCTAAATTCAATCTTTTTTTCTCAAATTCTCTTTAAATTCAGATACCCATTATATGTACACAAGAATCCATTCATAAACAACGTTAAAATCGATATGATTTCCTCAAGAACTCAACAATCCCAACATAACTCAAGAATGAAAGCCAATATTCAAGAACACAACTCAAAATCATCAACTTTCAACTTTCTAGAACGAATTTCACAGAACTAAACATGATTGGCACGTGGTGAATGAACCCAACGCTATGAAAGTCTCACGTACCTCTTTAGGGATCAATCCTTGTCGAAACGACTTCGATTCCGCAATAAATCTCTAAGAACGCCTTGACTTTTCTCTTCTTTTCTCTTCTCTCAAAGCCCTAACGTATTTCTTAATTGTGTAAACTGAACTATCTCAGTTTAGACACCAAATAATTTACTAAAAATGGATTTAATTAATTGGGTAATGAAAAGACCAAAATACCCCTCTAAAATTCGGTTTTGACTTTCTTTATCTAGACAACCCAACTTTGAATGGACATATCTCCCTCATACGAACTAGAAATTGAGCAAACTCAGAGGCGTTGGAAATATAATTCAAAGATATTTCCTACGGTATCTTGTAGCACACCTAACTCATCCTGAGCTAGGATTTATGTTTGTTTGAAGTTGACCCAAAACTCATACTTAGCTTAACTTTGTCAAACTTTCCAAATTTGATTATTTCCAAAAACTGTTTCTTTCAAATTCTAGTTCTTTCAAATAGCGAGGTGTTACAAGTGGCTTCCTAAACCTTGCATTCTAGTTGAATTCAAATGCTTCCTTCATTGATCGTCTGTTTAGAGTAATAGAGATGAGGTGAAGGGTGTCTATTGTCCAATTTTTATATATACATGAATAAAAAGGGGTTGAAATGAAAAAAGGCTATGCGATGAACATTATGATGTGAGTTTCGATATTATGACCCTTGCTGATTGATTGATGAAATGCTTGAAAGAATGATTGTGGACTTGAATTGTACATTTTTTTGTTTCTTACGTGTGGTGTGATATTGCTTGTGTGCATTGGTTGTGAACACCGTGAGGAGAAATGTGATGATTTATGATGCTGAGGTCTTTACATGCAAGTGCTATGATGTCGAGGTCTTTCCCGAAAAGTTCTATGATACTGATGTCTTTACCGGTGAGTGTTATTATGCCGAAGTCTTTGTAGGTGAGTGTTATTATGCCGAGGTTGTTTCCAATGAGTGTTGTGATCCCAATGTCATTTCTGGCTAGTGATATTATGCCGATGGGAAATGGTTTCGACAAGAGATATATTATTGTGACTTGATGCATTTGATGCTTATGCATGACTTTCTTGATAATTTAGATTAACATATTTGTTGTGTGTGACTGAACTACTTGTCATTGAGATTGACCTATGTGATTTGTTTGATTGTTGACTTGTGAAAATCAAACTCTGCATATAGGACCTTGTGAGCCATGTATTGTAAAATCGCTAGGTTGGGCTGATTTAATTGTACGTTGTAGTTTGAGGAGGTTCAATTTGAGTGTAAGGGGTATTCATTTTCTAGCTAGTTGCTTTTTTAAGTAGGTTTCTTGCTGGGTACCGTGTTGTTGGTACTCACCCCATTCTTCTACACTTTTATATGTTCTGAGCCCAAACCAGTGTTATCTCTTTCTTCTTATCTTTATCACGAGGATTTTCAAGGACTTTAAGAGGTAGCTTCTTGTCATTCGGCGGACACTCATTTTCCTATTCATACACTTTGTTCTACTTGAGAAACAAAGACAGAGACTTGTATTTATCTTTAAATTTTTGTATTTTCGTTAGTGGCTTGTAAATGTGACATCCAGGTTTTGGTGTTTAGAATGAATAAGTTTTCCGCCTTTGTCTTGTTCTTTCTTCAGTATTTTCCAATTTTCTTTTGTTTTCGTTGGGTTGATGCCGACATGTCTTAGTGGGAAAAGATAAATGGCATCATGTCCATTTTTTGGTCGTGACAATTTAAGTCATATAATTTTGACTTAAATATTGATTCGTCTTAATTAAATAGTAATCTGACTTGATCAACGTATTATGAAATTAAGTTTTAATCCAAATTTACTATGAATTTATCAAAAAAAACGTCACAGTCTACTAGAGATAGATATGAGAAAAAGTTGCCAAGATTGGATATATTTGTGTGTACAAATGATCCTGCAATAGAGCCACTAATTGACTTCCCTATTGCAAGAAATTCAACGTCGAGACAAGATCCTGTGCTACCTATTTTATGTCTCTGTCTATGACATATCGATTTGATGTAGATTTGTTTTCTCAAATAAAGGTATTCTCTCATTTCGTCTCATGTGACATTTTTTTATTTTGAGGTATATGTTCTTATTGGACGTTCCAAAAGTCTTTTTTTTTTATATAAAAAAATTCCATCCTCGATCAAATGCTGCTATAAAAAATGCTACAGAGGGAGTAGTTTATATCCTCTCTTCAGCTAGAATGAAGTTTGAAAACAACATAATCTAAAGGGATGTTTTGTTTTGAATTCAACTTTTTAAATTCATATTACCAATAACTTGATGATTGTAAAGATATGACATTGACAATCCAATAGAAAGTTCACGAGGGATAGATTGTCTAAGTCCATATAAACAAACCACACGTCTATCCTACATTACCACTCTAACACCCCTTCACGTCCAGTCCTAATTGGAGCATTCAATGGGAGCTCAAACAGGAATGAAATTGAATTTTATATCATGTAATAGATACATAGGCGTAACTCAATCTCAAAGATAGCTCATTAAGAGAGGATTGTTTATATTCATATAAAAAAACCACCGGTTCATTCCTCAAATCCATGTAAATTATAATTCAGCATTTGAAAAGTTGAGAACTTAGTTCCCTCTCTTGTAGAAGGACTAATCTAGTTATTTCAATTAGTAAGTTGTCTATTGTGTGAAAAATTTCTATAAGAGTGAAAAAACTGTCACGACCCAAGGTACACCTTAGACGTGACTTGACGTATCATACTCTGAGAGGCCCTACACAATCCACTTAGCATACATCATACAAGATAATAGAAACAAGAGAGTTTAAAAGAAACATTTCATATAAAAAAGTTTGACACAAATATAACGGAAGTCTAGCATAAGTCTCAAAGCCATCTATTACATCAAAAGAGTGATTGGGACATAACTCATACATCACATACATAATCCAAAATGGAAAGACATGAAAGCAATAAAAGGAGTCTCGGTCCTCGGAACATGAGGACTCACCAATCTTCAATATCTATAGGAGATCACTAGCCACAAGTATGGGTGTAGGAGCGTCGGACCCTACATTAGTGAAATAATGTAGTCAAAAGTACGTGTTAGTACATGGAATGTACCAAGTATTATAGAAATGCATAAGATTTATGAAATCATGCTAAAAGGGACTTTATATGACATGCAATGACCAAGCTAAATCATAATATAACATGTTAAAAACATAAGTCATAACCATGGTCAATGCAAGATAACCATCTTCAAAACACATTTGAGATACTTTTAGAAATTAACCTTAGTTCATTGTTGTGAGACATTTAACTTTAATCGACATAGATCATGTGAGCTATAACATGGAATCTGGTGTCTATCCCACACCAAAAAAGAGATGTCCTTACTCGACAAGGTAAGAACCATAAATATCTAGCTTGGTACATGGGTAATCGCTACTTGTCCATCCGGTGATAAGCATAAATCCCACAGAATAGTCATTAATCTTAACTTATCTTATAATCCATGGAAGGGCACGTCAAGTAGCCAATCCAAGCCAGAGTTCATTAGAATAGCTCCTAAATCTTGATTCAACTTAGGTGAGAAAGACTTTTAACCTTATGGATCCTTTAATGTGAGAAAACCCTTTCACAATTATGTATACAAGCAACTAAGCTTTATTCTCAATGCAACCTTAATTTATTTACATCAATTTCATAAAGAAACATGCATATCTTCATAAATTCATCTTTCATAATTCAAATGCTTCATCATATGATCAAATCTAGGAATCATGGATCATGCATGTATTCATGTGAATTCAACTTAAAACATGCAATTATCTCAATTCATGTATAAAAAGACATAAAACAATCATTTGGATCATAATTGAAAAGAACCCATGAGATTGAATAAAACCCTAATTTCAATTGGAGATTTCAACTTGTAAACTTGGAGAATTTAGGAACCCTATGGAGGAAATGACTTCATAGGTGAATACAAAAAACCTTGATGTCAACAACTCACAATTAATGATGAATTTGGAGACTTGATCTTGAAACCCTACCCTTCTTCTTCAAGCTTTAGATAGAGAAATATTGGGGAAAAACTTGATCAACTTTTGAGAATTTACTAGAATTAGTTCAATTGAGAAATTCAGTGGTTAAAAACGTTTATATAAGGTCTAGGATAGAAGGTAAAACAATATAGTATTGGGTTAAAATAATTAGGAAAAGACCCAAAAACCATTCTTAAAATTAACTGCCGTCTCGCTTTACCGTTCAAACCTACCGTGCATAGGTCCACTTACGGACTGTCCGTCTTAGTGGGCCGTAGGTCAAGTAATGGGACCTAAAATTTTACCCACTTTCAACAAGAGTCCGTTGATATTCCTACGGTTCGTACATGTCATCCGTCGTTTTCAAATTAGACGTTTAAAATTTCACTAAGCATGAGGCTCACCTACGAGACCTATCTACTAATCATAAATGGGATGACGAACCATTCTGGTGAACTGTAAAAAGGGTACTGGAACTTGACTTTTAAGATTATTCACCCTACCACCTACAACCCGTAAGAGCACCTACAATCCATAGTTTGGGACCGTAGATGATGTTTGCGTAATTAAGACAGAACTTCCAATGCTAGTGTCTACGATCGTACAATAGTATAATAATCCAACCAAGGGTTGGGATCGTTCCCACAGGGAGTAGTTTTGAGAATTAATAGAAATTTTTTTTTTAATTCTAATTAGTCATAGCTAAAAATATTGTCGAATAAAAACATATTAAATAAAAGGGAGACACAAAAGTGTCAATTAGCATTGGGGGTTTTCACAAGTAAGCAAAAATCAGCAAAAACAACAAAAATAAAGAAAGAAACTAATATGGAGACGGGATTCTTGGGATGTGATAGGAATACTGGATAGACTAAATCATTGGGTACATGCTTTTGGTAGTGAATTCATTGAATATTTGTGACTAGGCTAGACTTTAAAAGGGATAAGCTCTCTCTCGAGCAACTTACCCCATTTCAAGCGGGTTGCTCTCGGATACCCACTTGCCGCATGAAAAACAGCCTCCACCTTAACCCACTCACTCTCTCAAGATGAGTGTGTGGACATGGGACTAGGGTTCACTCTCTCGAGTTGAACCTCATGTCGACCTACTCGCACTAGCCATCAATTTAGTAGTCTTAGTTTTACGTCCTCTCTCTCGAGTAGGTCGAAAACACAAAGGTGAAATCGCATTTGCAACTACAATTTCATTAAGTTCCACCACAACTACTAAATGAAATCACATCAAAACAACAAATAAACCACTAACAAGCAAGACCCAACAACTAATCTAACCCATATTCACAAAATCACACCCCAAGAATTGGGGTTTTAACTAGACATGCTAAAGAGATAGAAATTTATACCAAAATGAGTTTGCATTCAAATGTGTATGAAGATTTAAGTCTCAAAACAAGTCAAGAGTGAAGTATCCACAAGACCCAAGTCCAAAATCTTGGAGTTGAAACCCTTTGAACCTTCAAGTCCTTCAAAACCCTCTCCAAACTTAGAACTCAAAAATAGAAGCCAAGTCTAAAAAAATTACTATTCAAGGCTAGAAATTCGATACTAAAATAATAATTCTCAACGGGTATTTATAGTTTTCAAAAATCTGTACTGCAGCGGATCACTCGTCGACATTAGTTGGAATCGCTGATCAACTCAGCGATTCGCTCTTTGGTGTAGTTCATCGCCGTCTTGCATTAGCCTTCAGCATCGTCGTGTTTTGGATCATTGGGCGACATAGTACTGCTTCGCGGAACTGCTCACCGATACGCTGACTGCTTATTTTTACTGCTGATTTGATCCTTTCCTTTAGGGCTCATCATATTGGAGCAAAAGGCGAGATTAAGATCTTTTGGCGATTCGCCGAATGGGTTCGGCGATCCACAAATTTTCATTCTTCGTTCTTTTCAGCTGCCTTTGTTCCTTTTTGCTAAGTACTGTCCATACTTTCCATCAAACTCCAAATACCTGAAACTTAAGGGTTTTCATCAGATATTGAGACAACATATGCATTTGAGTACATTAATTCTATCAAAATATAGTCCTAAATGAGTCCAATTTGTGGACTCATCAACACTCCCAACTTAAACTTTTGCTTGTCCTCAAGCAAACTCAAGTTCAGCCTTTCAAAAAGGAGGTCTCGAATAGTGCTACACAAGACTCAATCATGAATATACACAACAAGACTCAAGTTACTTATGCAAACACAGTTAAATAAGATACATAGTAAAGCTTTTGAAGAAACATATTCATTTTGTGGGATATTAGCTTTAACCGACAATAAGACCATGAGAGCTATATCATGGAATCCTGTATATCCCTCATACCAAAAGAAGGGGATTCTACTTGCCAGTTAGAATCTGTACCTATCATCTTTTACTAAAGTTGATCCACTAGCTAGGTCATTTATGACAATCTTATGGGGGCACATAGTTCGGGATTAGAGGTTGCTGCTAGAGACTACCCTACTTGAGCCTCCACCTTAAAGCCCTCTCGGTGCTAAGTCAAAATCCCAACGGAATAGATAAAAAATTAATTTAACTTTACCATAGAAAAGGTAATGATCAATATCAATCCACACCTTAAAGATCAAAACAAATAATAGATGCTTAAAATATAATTTTAACATATATGGGATAAACTTTCACTAATGTCAATTCATATATGAGAAATACCTTACACAATCATAATCATATTCGTATGTGAGTAAGACTTTCATAACAACATTGATAATTTCATCTAAAAGCACCGTATCATCATAAATATCATTTTCATAAGACATGCATAATCATTCAAAATTCATTGTTCATATGTTCTTCATAGGTTCATAGTTGAAAATCATGCATGGGTCGATATAATTTCAACTAAATATCATGTATTAACATTAAATCATGCATTAGAAGACTTAATCAATAATAAAACTCATTATTGGATGAAACTTATTTAGAACTAAGAAGAACCCTAATTTTGATTAATTGAAATAGAATTGAGAAATTTAAAACCCCGGGGACCCATGGAGGAATGGAATCCATGGGTGAATACTCACATACCTTGCTACTCAAAACCCAGGATGAATGGTGAATTGATGGCCTTGTAATGAACATTAACTTCTTCTTCCTCCCTAGGTTGGGAGGGAATTTGGGAGAGTGAATTTGGTTGGTTTTGAAAAAATAGGAAAATGGGCTTAAAGTGGGTAGATTTAGTATTTAAAAGATTTTTATAGGGCTTAGGGTAGAAGTCAAAACGACATAGTATAGGTTTAAAACAATTAGGAAAAGACCAAAAAACCCTTAAGAAATAACTGTCGGACTGGTCTACGGGTCAGACCTACAAACAGTTGTACTTTCGACGGTCCGTACTTGTCAACTGTAGACCAAGTACTTGGACCTTAAAATCACCTAACCTTTGATGGGACCCATCTACGGTCTGTAAACCTTAATGGTAGAACTCAACTTGGACCTTAAAATTACACTAAGTCTGGGACCAACCTACGAGTCCTATCTATGACTCATAGACCATTTTATGGACCATCCTAGTTAACCTTAGAAAGAGGTACTAGGACTTGATTTTTAAGAAATTCTTTTCCCCCTTTCTGTGAGACTGATTTATGACCCATAGAAAATTTAACGAACCATAGATTGATCTTGTAGACTTGAATTAGTGGTCAAAACTCATGCAATCTTTTCCCTTTTCGCAATTTGAGGTGTTAGAATCAACAAAGTCCTTTGAGATCTATAACCAAATGAAGTTGAGTCAATGTTGATTGATAATATGAGCAAACTTATGGTGTGACACTTGTGTACATGAGATGTTCCTTGTGAGTGTGACTATGAGTGTTTGATGTTGTAGTCCCTTGTCTTGTGAAAAGTGTGTGTGTGTATAGGTGTGCAAATTTTATTTCTTGTGAGGGCATGAAAAATAGGAGGGATTGGTGAAGTTGATAGATTCTGAAATTCAGTCAAGGGAATTTGTTTAGTTGACTAGTAGTTGTGATTCACTTATTGAAAATTCTTGTTGTCACTTGACCATTCTTGAAAAATACTTTGTGCCTTGAAATTGTGCTTGAACTTGAGGGAGTTTCTTGAATTGGAAATTAGTTTCTTGCTTGCTAATTATATGTACCAACCAAAGCCATGACCATGCTCCGTAGTTGAAGTGAAAGGCTGTTGTGCTTCAATTGAGTACCTCTTGAATTTTTTATTTTGTTTTGCTTGAGATCAAGCAAAATTTTAAGTTGGTTGTGTTAATGACTGGTGAATTTCCACTCATTTGAGGCCCTTTCTTATGATTTTGTGGCACTCGAGTAGATAGGCTAATTATTAATTAAATTGTGTTGATTTAAGGAATTCATTGCATGGAAGGAACATGATGAAACGAGTGGATAAATAAGCTTAAACTAGTAGAAATATGGCCTCTGATGGTGCACCTGCAAAGCCAAGTTCGTTTAAGCGAATGGTCTACTGCGATCAACAAACCTCTTAAGTGACCATGCAGGAGTTGCTTTTGCAAACACAACACAAAAGTTAAGGTTCGCTTAAGCGATGTGGTTGTTTCTTTCACGACATTCGCTTTTGCAAACTCCAAGCCACTTTTGCGAGGCCCGATCATCTAGATTGGGGAAAAAATTAGAATTTCACAAATTTTGGACCCAAATTCTCACAAAAGAGTTGGAGAAGAAGATATCAGGGTGAGAAATATACCACCATTGAATATTGAAGATTATCTTAGAGAAAAACTTGCCGAATTCATTTTTGGGTGGAGATGTTGAAGGAAAGTTACCTAATAATTCATCCTTTGGATTGAATATTGTGTTTATAATAGTAATATTTCTTATCCTCTCTTCTTTCCCTTTCTTTGTATTGCATGAATTGTCGGTGTAATTTCTAATTGGATTGGGATTTGTTTTGCTAGAAATAGACATCTTCTTTGGGTCTTTGATTTCTCTTTCTATTGCTTTTGTATTTGATTTCATTCTTAATATTCCTGAAATGGGTTTAGTCTAATTTTCATTTTTTAATTTATGATTTGAGAGTGAACGCTCAGATCTAGCTTCTGAACTTTCTGGGTTGCTCAAAAGAGAATTCGTGAAGTGGAGGATTAAATTAATAAACACATATTAGCTTCGAATCTTAAGTTTGAGACCGAAAGGAAAATATTTAGATTTTTATTGTTTAATGCAAGGTTGACTCGAAAGAGAGGTCTAAATTAAGGTATTAGATTGTTGTGTTGAATTACATGATTGATACCGAAAGGAGATTTCATGATATAGCAAAAAGAGATTAGTATTGTTAAAGATGACATAGCCTACCTATGATTGAATTAACATGTGTTGAGATTGCAATGAATCATAAAATGAGTAATTTAACAATAACATTATTTAATGAATATTGTGAGAATTTAACACTAACATTATTCAATGACCATAATTGGTAAATAGAAATAATTATTTTTCTTTCGAGGGACACAAAGAACATTATTAAGAGATAAAGGCCTTGAACGGGAAGGTAATGAAGTAGTGCCAAAATGTGTGAATGCAAATTTTTTTACCATCACCCAACATCACATATTCACCATCATAGTTAGAATGAATTGATTGATTTTGAAGATTTGTTGTCACATGGTGGGATGCACCAGAGCCTACCAACCAGTTAAAATTATTTAGGTTGGAGGTCTTAGAAAAAAATGCTCTATGAGGATTCCTTGTGTTCCTGGTAGTCGAGGAACTCAAGCCATCCATGGAAGATAGATTAGACTAGGTAAATAACATCCAAAATTATTTCACTGTGTGTCCAGCCTTGTAACAATATTGATAAATCACGCTAGAACCATCTCTCTAATTCTTTGATGCGCTAGATGGATTTTGCCATTGATTTGGGATAGGTTGGTCTCTGGGTGCAGAGTAACGATTTGTGTGGTTGATATGTCTCCTAGATCCACCATAGTGAGAAGTGTATTTTTTTGTTATCAGACTATAAATGGAAGAAACTTCGTGTGTAATATTGCTCTCATGATTACAAAGCTTTTCATGGAGTTCATCAAAAGAGAGAGGATTTCTTGATGAGTGGTAGATTTACACTCATTTGAGACCTATTTAGCACAACAATTAGTGTCCTTAATGCCTATTTTTTTCCTATTCCAATGATATTTTGATGATTTGTAGCTATGAAGGCTAACAGACAAAGCAAGGATGAATGATTGAAAGAATAGCCAAAGATGTAAAAAGAAGTGTAAACTATACACTGTTGATCACCAGCAAGAAAGGTGGGTCGCCTAATGGGCATGACCTCACCCAAATTGACAGTGCACAACACTTGCATTAATTGAAGCAGGTCGAAAAACTCCAAACGGAAAGACGACTCATCGAATGGGAAAGGTGAACATGTTGACCATCGCTGAAAGTGATAGTACAAGGAGAAAAAATGAAGGTTTGAAAGGCGAACTAAGGTGATACTCGACAATACTCTGAATGTGAAAGGCATACTTGAACAAGCTCGCCATGTGAGGTTCAAACACCTGAAGCCTAGAGAAAAAAATAAGGCGAGCTTAAGAGTAGATAGCGATTCACCTAATGTGATCGGCGAGCCCGAATAACGTCACCCGATAGGTCATGTAATGAGTTTTGGACTAAATTTTGGGGAAATTATAATTAGCCTAAAGAAGAGAAAAAAGGAAGTTTTTTAGAGAGAGAGAGAGAGAGAGAGAGTTTGTGTGTGAAAAATTGAAGAAGTGAGATACTTGAGAGAAACACTTTACCATGTGAAGAATACTTTCTAGTTTTTGGGGGGTTTCAAATTTTTTTCTTGAAATTGATAAAATGAAGTTGAATTCAAAGTGGGAACGCTTGTAATTTCTTAATTTTATGTTACCCATGCCTGCTTTCATGAAAGGTATAATTTCTTTGCTTTCTGTGATGGGTGGCTAAAACCCCAAGATCTAGGGGTGCAATTATGGAGTTGGGTGTTGATTTAATGTTGTGTGTATTATGTGATGCTCTATTTTGCTGTTGTTCATACATGAATTTGGGCTAATCAGAATGAGATTAACTTATGGGTTAAGGTTGCAAACTATTCCTACTTCTGATCTCCGGTTGATGCTCGAAAGAGATTGATTGGAGTGGATAATTAGTCTGATACTATCAATTTAGGTTTTATGTGTGTAACTTGGTTGAAAATAGAGGTTATGGGTCGGATCTATTTTCCCTATTTCTGCATCGAAAGAGAGAAAAGAGTAAGGTATTGGGTTGTTTAGTATAGCACATAGATGAGACCGAAAGGAGATTCTATGAAATGATGCTATAAGATCGAAAGAAGATTAGTGTCATTGAAGATTATCCAGCCTATACATGAATGTTCATCACTATAGAGCAACACGATTACCCCTATGTGACATTGATTTCTAATTACCTCACCCCTAGATTGCTTGTTACTTCTTAAATTTTATGAAATTTTTGTTTAATTGTTACCATTGATAACCAAATCCTTTTACTAAATTGGTGGAATCATCCACCCACTTATTTTACCATTACAAATGAATGATTTTACAATCCAAATATCTTGATATATTTTCTACGATTTACCACTCTCTATGGGATTTGACCCCGATTCTTAGTTGGGTATTTTTTATTGACAATGACTGCTTACTCTTTTAATTGGTTTTAGAAGAAACTTTGAGTGTTATAAAAATGGCTCCACTTCCGGGGAATGGTGGTTGATAATTCAATTTGGGAAATTAGTTTGTACATTTGTTTAGTTGTAGTACATTGTTGCTTTGTGTCTTTGTTGGCTGATTTGCAGGTCTATTACAATGATTTACCATGGTAGTGACAACGATAGTCACCATGGTCAAAACGACAACATGGGTGATTTGAAAGATATGCATGTGAATATTGTTCAAATCACGGGAGCCATCCGGATAACTCTCACAGCCGGGAGGGAAGTGTTTCATGTAACCAAAACAATGCTACAATTGCTCAAACTACGAGGAATGTCTAGGGGGTTAGCTCATGAGGATCCCCATGAACACCTTCAAAATTTTATGGAGGTGTGTGGGTCGTTTATGTTCAAGAATATCTCACTAGAATCTGTGAGGTTGAATTTATTCCCGTTCTCTTTGACGGGTGAAGCTGTAAGATGGTTGGCATAATTTCCAAATGACTCTATCACTTCTTGGGAGGAGTTGACTGAAGCTTTCTTTCTTGGAGAGATTCTTTCCCCCTCGAAGATGGTGAAACTTCGAACCCAAACCTAAAATTTTAAGCAAATAGGAGGTGAACCTCTACATGAGACTTGGTTTCGATTCAAGAAACTACTTTTGCAATTTTCCAACAAATGGTGTTCCGGGAAATTCGTAAATGCAACACTTCTATTACAAGCTTGATTCAATCAATAAAGGTGTGGTTGATTAGTTAGTCCAAGGAGGATTAATGAGACAACTGTATGAATTGGCAGCTTTGTTGCTAGATGACATCACTAAAGTTAACCGAGCATGGCATACTAGAGAAGACCAAGTGTCTACTGTACAATCGAGCATGAGCAAATAAAAAATCGAGAAGGACAATGAACAAGATGAAAACATGACCAAAATGATGACCCAACTCAATTTGTTGTCTAAACATGTCATGGGAGGTAGACTTAAATCGGTGAATGCGGTTGGAACTAATAGTGGGTAGTGCCCGGATGATTCCAAGTTTGAAGCAATATACAATGAAGAAGTTCAATATTTGGGAAACCAAATAGGGGGTTCTCACCCAAATTACCAACGACAAGCTAGGAACCAAAGTTGGAACAAGGAGCGAGATAATGGTTGGAAAGATTCGCGAGGTTGAAATAGGAGAGATAGGGATGCTAACAAAGATATATATGTTCGTCTCTATTATCTTCAATGAAAAAAGAACCCATCTAAGCAAGAAGGAAACCAAAATAAGGAAATGCTCACAAGGATCTTCGACAAGGTTGAAGGGTTCCACAAAGTTTTGAAGGAATTGAAAAATGACTTCTCCACTTTATTTCAAATGGTAACTTCTCATTCGGCATCTATCAAGTAGTTGGAGACCCAATTGTGCCAGATCTCCACTCATCTCAATCTGAGGGAAAAGGGAACGTTGCCTTGTGATACTGTCCCAATTCCCAAAAATGAATATTTAGGAAAATGAAAACTATGTCATGCCACAACATTAAATAAGGAGCTTCTTGGGAGGCCAACCAATTCTTTACTTTTATTTTATTGATTTCAGTAACGTGTGTTATGAGTGTAGGTTGAAAAAAAGTCAAAGTGTTGCGAGGGGAACATTAGGCGATGCCAAAACCATCATTGTGATCCACCGAAGGCATTGCTTGTCCTCCTTCGAATCTATAAAATGTGGAAATGTGTATTGTCCATTTAGGTGATCTGAGCTCCAAAAGGCGATCCGCCTAAGTACACTATGTGGACTCCATCGAGTTTGCCAAAATAAGCCTTCAAGTTTGGTGTTCGTTTAGGCCCTTTCGGCGAGCTTCAACTCCAGTTGATGATCTAGCAAACACACTCAACAACGTTAGTCTTGACCGTCGTATGTTCAAAGTATACAGAGGTTAAGGGTTTTTTCAAATTCAAAAAGAAAACCCTTTGCCATTTCTGAGACCCTATTCTTCCTTTTACTCGCAATATCATATTTGAGTGTGTGAGCATCCTTTGTGTGTGATTTTTGAGTATGTGGAGTGCACTATCTTTCTAGATCAGTCGATCCAACCCTAATATCCCTTATTTTTGCAATTTACTTCTGTTTGAGGTTGGTTTTTGATTTCCAATTTATATTTTGAGCTTAAAAGTGTGTTCTATGTATGGGAATTAGTCCATGTGATGCATGTTGTTGGTTACTTTCAATGGGTAATGCTAAAATAATCATATTGAATTGTGCCCATGAATTGATTGCTTATGTTTGTGCCTATAAATTGCTAAATTTAATTGTGTTGGTTAAATGTTGATATTGAACCTTTATATTTAGTGGGTCTTGGTTGAATTTGATGTAGGTAAAGTCTGAGTAGCCCAGTGTTGACCCGATTGCATGATTTTGCCCAATGAATAGATAAAGTTATGACTTTATTAAGGGAAAATCATCAATATGATCAATAATTTGTGATAATTAGGGGAAGCTTGAGTACCCATGTGTAGATCAACATGTGGGTGGATTGTAATATTTTTGGGGAACTTGATCTTGTTTCGTGTGTTGGTTTTGTCTATGAAATTAGGCACTAGGCTGAACACCACATGTTTGGTGGGCTTGTCTTAGCTTGCCAAGGCGGATAGGTTAATCTCTTAGTAAGCCCTAGCTCGCCTTCTTGAGTGAATATGCGACCTTGGGTACTATCCCATCCGGTGAACTTGTCTTAGTTCACCAAACCTACTCGGCATATCGTCAAGTGGAATGGAAATCACCTTTGATGCCTGTTTCTTTTTTGCTTTGTACTGTTAGTTTCACTGGACTTGTCTTAGCTCACCGAAACCAACTCAACAAATCACCGATTTGGAATTTACTCCACACATTTTTCCTGAGTTCTTTATTTTTTAATTCTGTCCGATTTGGTGAGCTTATCAGAGCTTGCCCATCCTGTTTGGCGATCCGACTTTTTATTAGGCTGGCCTCAGGACCATTTTTGAATTGTGTTTTTAATTGAGTTTGATTTCATTTAACATTCACCGATTCTATGATTTGATGTTTATGCTTTGCAGATTATGGCCAAAACAAAAGGTAAACATGTAGTATCTTTGGATACAGAGTCAGTTATGGACTTCTCTCCTCCCCTCTTCATTTAAAAAGACATATGGGAATCACCCTTAACGAGCAATCTGAGGCTCCCTGTCTGCAACAAGCCACAGTCTCCTACAAGTGTGGGTAAGAGGCCACATATGCATATTGGCACAAAAAGGACAAATATCCGTTCCAAGTTAGTTTGCCACAGAAAGGACATATATCTATTCCAAGTTGGTATCACCTCCTTAGGATCCAACCCCTACCTCTCATGTTCTTCCTATTATAGACCAAGGGCCATTAATAGGCTCAAGGTATATGGAGAACAAACAATTCTTGAGGAGAGAATGCTCTCTACTAGTTGGGTAATGAGTGATTACCCTACCAAAAGGGAGACTGTCAAGTTTCACTGATTTGAACTGTTCACAAAACTCAGACAACCAGATGTACCAAAATGGGCCAGGGAATTCTACGAAGCCTATGCAAAGGCCTTGCCTAAGAAGAGAAAGACCACAATATGTAAACCCTTATAGGAAGTAGAAATACGTGGCAAGAAAGTTCCATGTGATGCTAGTACGATAAATACTGTTCTTGGCACAAAAATCGTCTCAACTGAGAGATTCCAGGTTCGTATGAAGTTCAAGTTAGATTCCCACAAGGAGTGGTTGGCACAACTTATTTTAGATTCATCTCCATCATGGTTAGTTGAAGAATCTATTTTTTTTAAAAAGACATAAATGTTGTGGGTCTTTATTGGTTTGGATTTATAAGTAGCAATATAATGCCGTCACAAAATGAGTCCATCCTCTAGCTTCCCAAAGAAGTGCTAGTAGGGTGTATCATTGATCGTATTGAACTCAATGTCATGTCTATTATTGTTGAGGAAATATTGTTAAGGACCAGACAAGATCATACCTCCCTTCCATTTACAATCCTCATTACCCAGCTTTGTGAGAGAGCAGGAGTTCCCTTTTGGGGGAAGTTGGATGTATGGATCATCCCAACGTCTTACAGTGAGAGGCTGTATATTAATGGGACTATGCGGATTGGAAGAAGCTGCCACCACAAAAAACTGTCCCCATAGTTGATCTAGCTATACTAGCTTCTAAGGCCAGCACATCCGCTCCTTCTGTGGAGTAGGAGAGTATATCCTCCTCCTCCGATGTGCCTTATTCTGGAACCACCCATGTTAGTCCTACTATTGATGTTGTTGGTGTTGTGCCTACCCTAACTACTACTAGCCATCACCTTTGACCCAGGCCTTAATTTATCAAATGGGTAGTCTTTCCCGGTCTACAGATGTTAGAGCCACTAAGTTTGAGAAAAACATGTTTAGGATGATTGACAGGGCAATGGAGAGGGCATTGGACCCTTTGAGAGAGAGGGTGACCAAGTGTGGGTAAGAGACCACATAAGTATTTTGCCACAAAAATGACATATATTCGTTCTAAGGTTGTATCACATCCTCAGGATCCAATCCTTGCCACTCATGTTCTTCCTATAATAGCTCCAAGGGCCCTTAATAGGCTCAAGGCGAATGGAGAACAAACAACTCTTGAAGAGAGAATGCTCTCCAGCTATAGGGTAATGAGTGATTACACGGCCATAAGGGAGACTATCAAGTTTCACCGGTTTGAACAATTCACAAAACTCATAAAATCATATGTGCCAAAATAGGTCAGGGAATTCTACGAAGCCTACGCAAAGGCCCTACCTAAGAAGAGAAAGGTCACAATATGGAAACTCTTAAAGGAATTAGAAGTATGTAGAAAAAAATCGCCATGTGATGCTGGTACGATAAATGTTGTTCTTGGCAACAAAAACAACTCAACCGAGAAATTCCAGCTTCAAATGAAGTTCAAGTTAGATTCCCACAAAGAGAGGTTGGCACCAGTCGTTTCAAATTCATCTCCACCATGGTTAGTTGACGAAGCTAAATTGAAAATAAAGACATAAATATCGAGGGTGTTTATTGGTTTCGATTTATAAGAAGCAATATAATGCCATCGCAAAATTAGTCCATCCTCATGAATTCAAAAGCAGTACTAGTGGGGTGCATGATTAGATTGAACTTAATATCGGGTCGATAATTATGGAGGATATTCTTATGAGGGCTAGGAAAGAACATACCTCACTTCCATTCCAGTCCTTATTACCTAGTTGTGTGAAAAAGTGGCAGTTCCCTTTCAAGGGAAAATTGATGAACGAATCACCACGACCTCTTCCGACGACATCCAAAGGATTGAGGCTGACTACTTATGAGATTATGCGGCTCAGAGAAATCCGCCACCACCAAAAACCATGCCCGTTGTTGATCCGAATACCTTGGCTTCCGAGGCAACGACATATTCTCCTTATGTGAAGCAGTCAGGTATATAATTGCCTCCGATTGTTCCTTCCACATCTTCCTCTACTACTGCTACTACTACACCTGGACCTGTTCCTACTCCCTGTCCCCCTTGACCCAGACCATGATTTACCAAATGGGCAGTCTTGACCGGTCTGTGGATGCTAGGGTCACGATGTTCAAAAAGGATATGCCCAAGATAACTGATAGGGAAATTAAGAGGGCGATGTCTACTTTGAGAGACATAGTGCCCCATTGTGAGAAGGTTATTGAGTCACATGAGGTGAGGTTGGATAACCTCACTGCTCGATTAGAGGCCTGAGAGATGATGAGTCTGGGATTTCGACTCATTTAGGGTTTAATATTCATAGTATTAGTGTCCTCAATGCCTATTTTATGCTCTAAACTGATGTTTAAGTGCTAATTTGCAGCTATGAAGGCAAAAGAGCAAGGCAAGGAAATTAACGGGCAAAAAAGAGTTGGAAAGGCTAAAATAGTTGAAGAAAAACAAGGCTGACGATCACCAAGACCACTTGATGAGTCGCCGAGTGGCACTTCAGCTCGCCTTAAGTTACATCATGCTAGCCCTGGGGAAAAGCCAACTCGGCGATAAAACATGGCGTGTCGGCAAACCGCCGATTGGATCGACGATGGAGATCCTGATCACCGAAAGTTACAAAAGAGGAATGGTGAAGAGTCAAGTCAAGAAGGAGATGGACATGGACACTTGGTGCATCGCCGACCTGGTCGGGGATGCTAAAATAACTCAGCCGAATGACTTCGAAGGCAAAAATCTGGGAACATATAAATTGAATTTTGAAAAGAGAAAAAGGAGTTCCAACACGGTTCCCTCACATTCTATCTTTGGGTTTTTTATCTAAAGCACTCTGAACATTTTTCTTTATGTTTTGAGTAGAAATTTAGAGTTGGGTTTGGATTTTGAACTAATTTTGAGCATTGTGAAGATCGGAAATCATTTACCGAGACTGATGGAGAACATAGTTGGTAACATTTTCTTGCTTTTTATAATGTTTGGCTAAAACCCCCATTCTTGGGGGGTGTGATTATGTGATTTATTTTCTTAGTTAGCTTATGGGTGTTAGTATTTACTGATTTAATTGTTGATTTGAAATGGGTTAGATTGATAACTGAGTTTTAATTCTTGAATTGTAGTTGCAAATACAGTTCTAGCCTAGTATTTTATGATTGCTTGAGAAAGAGATTTTAGAATTAAAATTATCAATTACTGATTGTAGTGATTGGGTTGTTGTGGATTCAGCTTGAGAAAGTGAGTCTTAATTCGATCCTACCAATCTAGCTCGAGAGAGTAGATTAATTGAGGTTTTGGGTTCTTCATAATTGTTATGCTTGTCTAGGTTCGAGAAAACTCGCTTGAATCATAGTAGTTGATCGAGAGATGGCTATTACATCTAAAGTCTAGCCTACTCACTAAGATTCAATGATTTTCAGTAAATAGTAATCACCCGTATAACGAAATTGACAATTAATCGATCACATCTCTGCTGACCCCTCTCTACTTGAATACTCCCCTGTTTTTGTAGTTGTTAACTGTCACTCAATCCCCCCATTTGACACTAGTTGTCAACCCCTGCAATTTACTTTAATGGTTTCTATAAAATCTATTTCTGAAACCGTGACTAGAACACATCTTTCACTTCGTAATTAAAATCTCTACCATATCACTCCACGTGGGATCGACCCCTACTCTCCGCTGGGTTTATACTAGATTGTGATCGCCTACACTTAGAATTGGATGAAGTGTAGTTGAGCATTTCAAAAATGGCGCCGCTGCAAGGGAGTGGTGTTTAGAATTGTTTTAGTGAAGTTTAGTTGTGATCTAACCTTGTTTGTGGTTGAATCGACTTACTTTGTTTTTATGTTTTGTTGGCTGCTCTTGAACATGTGACGAGATGAGTGTGAACAGGAGCAACGCTTGCCAACTTGGACATCATGATGACATCGGTAAGTTGAACGATGTCAATGAAGCTCAATTCGGTAGTGTGGGTGCTATTCGGTTGCCTCCGATCATGGGCAATGTGTTATTCCATGTGACTAGCTTGATGTTGCAGCTATTGCAAATGAAGGGTTTATTCGGTGGGCTGTCTCATGAGGATCCCCACGACCACATCCGAAATTTTATGGACGTGTGTGGTCCATTTTCATTCAAGAACATCTCAAAGGAGTCAGTCTGACTTTGGTTGTTCCCTTTTTCTTTGATTGGGGGGGGACAAAGTGGTTAGCTGACCTACCAAGGGACTTGATTACATTTTGGGAAGAGCTTACTGAGGCGTTCTACATAAGATTTCTCCCTCCTTCGAGGATTATGACATTAAGAGATAATATTCAGGGATTAAAACGATTGGATGGTGAACAAATCCATGAGACATGGTTGAGGTTTCAGAAGCTGCTGCACCAATGTCCAACTCATGGACTCCCGAACAACGTATTGTTACAACATTTCTACCGGAGTCTAGATTCAGTCAACAAGGGTGTGGTCGACCAGCTTGTCCAAGAAGGAATTATACATCAACCTTTTGAAATAGCGTGTACTTTTATTGATGGGATGACGAAGATCAACCGTGCTTGGTACACTAGGGAGGATCAAGTGTCTCCTTTGAACTTCAGGATGACAAAGGAACAAATATAAAAGGACCAAGAGAGGGATGAAAACATGGCTAAAATGATGACCCGAATGGATATTTTATCAAAATATGTCATAGGTAGTGGTTCTAAGGCTGTGAACGCAGTTGGAGTTAGCGGAGTAAATTCTAATGATGCACACTTTGAAGCTTTGTACAATGAAGAATTACACTTTCTAGCAAATCAGGGAGGAGGTTTCCGCCAAAATTAACCAAGGACAGCGGGAACCAAGGTTAGAATACAGAGCGTGATGAAGGTTGGAAGGACCATGATAGGGAGTGAGACGGTGACAAAGAGAGATATGTACCTCCTCATGAGCATCAAAAGCAAAAAAAGCAAAGGGCTGCGCGGAAACTTTCTGCACTGAAGATATGCTTGCACGCACTCTCAACAAGGTGGAAGGGTCGGACAAAGTGCTAAAAGAAATGAAAGAAGACGTCTCAACTCTGATCCGGATGGTTACTTCTCACTGGTGTCTATTAAACATATGGAAACACAAATGGGTCAAATCTGGACTCATTTGAACCCAAGGCATAAAGGAGGATTACCGAGTGATACCATGGTCAACCCAAAGAATGAATCGTGAAAGCGTATCTTCATTGTGCCACAACATTAAATAAGGTGCTTCTTAGGAGGAAACCCAAGTTTTTAGCTTTTATTATTGCTGTTTGAATAACGGGTGTTAGATGTGTAGGTCAAAAATTCAAAGTTTTGGGAATAAGAGCAATTAGGCGAGCCCAGGTACAAGTCGGTGACTTGCCAAAGAGGTCAGCGAGCTCAATCTGGATCACCGTTTTGACAAACTAATTAGCTAGAGGTTCTAGAATACTCGGCGGACAAAAGAGCTATTCGGCGCATCACCGAATGGTTGGCGACATAAGTGGGCGTCACTAACTGGCGCGCGAACTGAAGGGTCATACATGCCTGAACTATTTTTAAACTCAAAAACTTCCCTCATTTCATATTTTCCGACCTTTGCACTTTTACAACCATATTTTCAAATTTTGTTCTTGTTGTTTTTGAGTTGGGATCAAATGCTCGGTGGGGGGGGGGGATTTCGTGCTTTTTCGCTAGTCGATTCTCTAGCCTAGAACTGATTTGTCTACTCTTGACGTTGGTGATTCGAACCCCACCTTTAAATTTTTTAGTAGTTTCCAAATTCATGATCATATCCCTGTTGAACTATTTGTGTAATATTAGTTATTTGAATGTTTGTTGATAATTTGTGCCATTGTCGTACTTTGTTTATGCGAATTTTAGCCTATAACTATTTTATCCCGCATGTGTGAATGATTCAAATTGTGGGCTTGTGTTGATTAACTATTGGTTCTGGTATGGGTGAAGTCTGAGTAACCCCTATTGCACTGATCAACTGGTATTTTCCAATGATAGAGCGGGTGATGTCATTGTTAAGGGCAAAAGACATCGATCGGGTAATTTCAGACAAATCGGGGGAAGTCTAAGTACCCCGAAGTCATTAGTGGTATGGGTCTGGGCTTAATTGCATAGAATTGGTGTTTAATTTCATTCTTGTGTGCTGCGGGTTAGAAATTGGAGGTCAAGGTCAAAATATGGCATAAAATACCATTTCGACGAGCTTAGTTGAGCTCGCCAAATCATTCGGCGGTTCCCGCAATGACACTTGGATTGCCTTTTTAATCCTCCATTTTTTTTGAAATGATTCTGTAACATTCAGTGATATGCCTGAGCTCGCCGAGTTCACTCGATGACTCACCGAATGCCCTTAAAATCGCCCTTGTGCGCCCAAATTTTTTAGAAACTATTCTGTAAATTTCTGTGAGCTATTTTTAGTTCGCCAAATAGTGTCGGCGAATCGCCGAAAGGCCCTGGACATCGCTGACTTGTTCTGAATTCTGAGAGTTTTTAGTTTGGAACATTCGACGAGCCGGACTTGGCTCGCCAAATGGGTTTGGCGACTCACCAAACAACTCAACGAGTTTTCCTGCACTTCTTTAGTCTTAGATTATTTTTGAATTGTTTCTAACATATTGATTTATTTGATGTTGTGTTGCAGGTATGGGTAGACCAAAAGTACTAGGAAAGAATCAACCACCCCGAAAGCATGCACGAGGCATTGTAATTAACGAGGGTGTTGTGCCCTCCCAAACTATGCAATCGAAACTTCTTCTAATAGGGGGAAAGGCAAGGGTAAGGATCATGTACATCCAAGTCCAGCTAAGGAGAGCTTTGACACCATGGGTATCTATGCCACCCACCTCACTTCTTCAGAGTGGGAATGTGAGGGCAACTTGGGGGATATATCCCCAGTCTCTGTGTCTGAGCCAGAGGACGATCAGACACTACAAACGAGTAGAGAGGAACTACGCTCAAAGTCTTTACATGATCCAACCAATATCCCTGTTCCTCCTACTCCTCCTCTACCTCCAGTACAGAGTGTCGAGCAGGTACCTTTGGTGCTACCAGTTTAGGCACCCTTACCCCTGTCGTTGAACTGACTGAAGGCCGTAAGTTTGAGGACCATTCTTAAGGAGAAGAGATTGTTGATAAATGAAGTAGTAGACAAGTACCCGGAGGTGTAAAACACTATCAAGTTCCATAAGTTTGAGATTTTCACCAATCCCCGAGTCTCCTACAGTCCTTCTTAGGTTCGAGAGTTCTATGCGGAGTACAGAAAGCTAGTGCCCAAGGGGAAGAGGAAGGCAAGTGAGTTCACACATGTGGACCATGTAGTGGTACGGGGCCATAAAGTTAAATACAGTAGCACTGACATCAATGATGTGCTAGGGTGCACGATTAATATAATCCATTTCTTTGTGGATAAAGAACAGAAGAAGAACCTTGATGACTTGAAGGGTTGGCTGGTTCCATTGATCTCAGACATCACATCACCATGGATTGAGGCGGGTGTTCCAATAGACAAGAAAGATCTGAATGTGGCTGCCATATACTAGTTTGGGTTTATCAGCAATACCTTGATGCCATCACATAACGAGTCTATTCTCAGGCATCCGAAGGCTGCATTGTTGGGATGCATCATGGACCGGGAAAGACTAAATCTTGGTTGGATTATTGAGCAAGAGATGGCTATGAGGGCCAAGTAGAGTCAAACTTCTCTCCCATTTCTGATGTTGATCACGGAGTTCTGCAGACGTGATTGGGTCCCGTTGATTGAGAAGACGGATGTGGAAGTGACTCCCACTTTCTCTACTGACATTCGGAGGATAGAGGCTGAGTACACTAGAGATGAGACCGAGAGGAGGAGAGCTTCACCAGTAGACACTTTCCCGGCTGTCGATGTTGAGATGCTTGAGCCAGACACAACCTCTCCTACTCAGGCCGGTGAGCCTACATGTATCCCTAGCACCTCCACTTCTGTTCCATCTGGGTCTGCTACTATTCACCCCTTCTACTGCTACTGCTACTTCTCGGCCACCATTGACCAAAGCCATGCTACTTAAGATGGGCCATCTAGCTTATTCTGCTGATGTTCGTGCTCCCGAGTTGAGGCTGTTGTCTTCTGGATGATTGAGAGGGCCATTGCAGCTACCTTGGCTCCTATACATGCTGAGTTGGGAGAGCACCGAGATCTTATTGATGCACATGGTTTAGCTTTAGATACCCTCATAGTGCGAGTGGAGGCTTATGAGCAGGGTAGGAGCCAGTCTGAGGATGTGACAACCTTGAAGGCCGATATTGTTGGGTTGAGGCTTGATGTGGATGAGCTAAAATCCACAGATCTATCTATATTTTTCAGCATGGTGACCCTTCCCGAGGTCTCGAGTATAGATTTGCTAGCCATTTATGAGATCCCTCCAGCTACTACGACCGAAGATGTTGTTGTGGCTGATGAGAATGCTGAATTCGAGGCTCCAAAGACTGATGAAGAGGAGCTTGGTGCATGAGATGTTGTCGTTTATGATGACTTCGAGGATCTTTAGGGCGTGATGGTGCAGAAAATTGTGGAGGCGTCACTTTGAGATACATCTATGGCGGGCTCCAGTGGAGCAAAAGATGGAGTTGGGCCTAGCATCGATGCCCAGACTGAGGGAGTTACTGATATGCAGAGTTCACCGCCAGCTTAGCCTGACATGGGGATTTTGACTCTTTTCAGTTTTCTATTTAGACTTTTTATTTAGTTTGCATTTGAGGACAATTGCTTGTTTTGTTTGGCGGGGTGAGGTATCTTTATAATTGCCTCTTTTGGGCTGTTCTATGGATATTATTGCTTGTTATGAATGTTTGACTTTATTGGTGACCATTGGTTTTAATATGAATGTGTTGGTATTAGTTTGAATGTCAGTGTGTTGGTTTTTTACTCAAATTAAGAATTTCCACCTCTTGATGTTTGTGAATGTGGTTGTTCTCTTGCAATTTTATCTGTCAGTTGCAATCAATACCGATGACTTTAATAATGCTCTTGATTGAACGATATGTATGTGCGACTCCAATGAGGCAACTTGAGTTGCATAATTCATATGTGAACTCTTAGCATCTCATTGTGACTAGCCGGTTGTTGATTTGACCTCTTGTGATGATTGTTGCATGCAAGCTGAAAATTGTGGAGTCTTGTTTGATGATATTATTGGCTAAGCACTAAATATCCAAAGCCATAGGTCGCACCTCTAAGGCTAAGAAAGTCAAACTCCCCATACTCACTGCCATTCGACTCAAGGCATCTGCTATCACATTAGACTTTCCCGGATGATAAAGGATAGAAATGTCATAGTCATTAGTAACTCCAACCACCTGAGTTGTCTCAAATTAAATCCCTCTTTCTGAAAATATACCAAAGAGTACGATGGTCCATTAATACCACACAGTGAACTCCATACAAATAGTGCCACAAAATCTTCACCGCGAAAACTATCGTTGCCAACTCCATGTCATGAGTAGGGTAGTTCCTCTCGTGAAGTTTTATCTGCCTAGAAGTATAAGCAATAACTCTACATTGCTGCATTAAGACACAACCTAGACCTACACCGAAAACATCACATTAGACCGTAAACCCCTGGCCCTCAATAGGAAGATTCAAAATTTGTGTTGAAGTCTACATGACCTTGAGCTTCAGAAAGCTCCCCTCACACTCATTTGACCATTGGAAGGGAACATATTTCTGTGTCAATCTAGTCAAGGGTCCTGTAATAAAATAAAAACCCTCCACAAATAGTCTGTAGTAGCCTGCTAACCCGTCGAAACAATGAACCTCACTAGCAGAAGTAAGCCTGGCCCAACCACGAACTTCCTCAATCTTCACCAGATCCACCATAATGCAATCCTTTGACACTATATTCCACAAGAATGCTATAGACTCTAGCGTAAACTAACATTTAGTTAATTTTGCATAAAACCGGTGCTCTCTCAAAGTCTCAAGTACAATTATCAAATGCTGATCATGTTGCTTCCTACTCCTAGAGTAGACTGATATGTCGTCGATGAACACTATGACACAAGATTCCTTTTAAGTCCTGAAAATACCATTCATCAACTCCAAAACTGTTGTTGGGGTATTAGTAAACCAAAAAGACATGACTAAATAATCTTAATGTCCATATCGAGTCCTAAAGGCTATCTTACAGATGTATGCCGCCTTAATCCTCAACTGGTGGTACGACGATCTCAAGTAAATCTTAGAGAAAATTGTTGCACCCTTAAGCTTGTCGAATAAATTATCAATCTGCAGCATGGAATACTTGTTTTTAATGGTCACCTTATTTAGCTGCATGTGGTCAATGCACATAGGCAAGGTACCATCCTTCTTCTTCACAAATAAGATAGGAGCACCCCAAGGAGATACACTTAGTCTGATGAACCCCTTTCCCAAGATTTGCTAGAGTTTCTTCTTAAGTTCACTCAACTCGATTGGAGCCATCCGGTAATGCGGAATAGAAACTGGGTTGTGTACCTAGCTTAACACTAATCCCAAATCAACTTCACGTTCAGTAGGAAGACAAAGTAGATCGGTCAGAAATACATCGGCAAACTCTCTAACAACATGAACTGACTCAAGAGAAGAAGTGTCAGCACTAGTATCACGGACATAAACAAGGTAAGATAAACACCTTCTTTACCAACTGCCACATTGTCACCAAGGAGATAACAACCCTTGGCATATGACAATCAGACCCGGTCCATACAAGAGGGGAAATACTATGCATGCACAAAGTCGAAGTCATAGAGAAATAATCCAAGACCGTATGATACGGAGAAAACCAAATCATGCGTAGGATCATGTCGAACTCTATCATGTCGAACTCTATCATGTCTAACATAACAAGGTCTACCCAAGTATCATACCTCAAGATGGTTACCACCAAATCTCTATAAACTTGATTAACTACTATAAAATCACCTATGTGGGTAGCTACACGTATATGCACAAACATAAGTTTACAAGGCAAACCTAACTGCATAGCATAATAAGAAGACACATACGAATAGGTTGGCTCAAGATAAAATAAAGCAGAAAAAGGCTGATTGGAGACGGAGATTATACATGTGATAATAGCAATCGATGTCTCTCCCTCTAGCCTTTCTTAAAAACCATACATATGACCACATCTACCTTTACCACCTGATCTACCTTCCTTAGGACCACTTCTAGTTTCCTGGGGACCATCCCTAGTACCCTGAACGTAAACCCTAGGGGACTGACCCTGCTAACCAAGTGGACTTGACTGATACTGCCTGCTGCGATGAGTGATAAGGGGCATTCTCAGGCAATGTGACCTACCACACCACACTCGTAGAAACCTCTACCAGAACTGCCCCTCTTACCGACTCGGCTGAACCAGACTGGCTACCATGGCTTGAATACCCTGATTGTGAACCCCAAGAAGTCTTCACTATCTGGCCACTAGCTCCAGCTGTGCCACCCTGCATAATCTGAAGGGCTACCTAAACCAGCCTACTAGGCTGATACTATCGTGGAGACTTTCGGACCTGGAACCCTCTATTATGAGATTAAGGCCCACTATAATCTCCCTAATGATGAGGCCTCTTGTTGCTTCCTCGAGATGCTTCACAACGGATCCCTCAATGAGGCAGGCATGGTCAACTATCTGCAGAAAAGAACAACCCGATGCCATCATCTACTCTATTGCCAACCTAAGTGGAAAAGATAGCACCATGAGCATCCTCACCTGCAGCACTGGTGAACCTGGGAGGAGGCAATCTAATAAATCTTTCCAACATATTCTACTCCTCAAGTGTCATAGCTGGCTTAGGAGCCAAAGATGGAGCAACAGTGGCTGAACTACTATGTGAAGAGGTGCAGCTGAATGATGTTCCTGTGGAGCCTAAACACCCTTTTCCCCTACCTAGACTAAAGTCTTAGCCTTATTTGTAACCTGCGGTCCAATTGACGTGCTAGGCATAGTGCCTACATGAGATATACCCTCCATGAAGTTGAGCATCCTGGCAAAAGTATACTGAAGTACTGGTGTGGCTAAAAATCTTGGTAGTGGATGGGATGGCCCCACACCCTCCGGATGATGTTAAACATGCTCAACCTCTCTCGGGCTTTGGTACAGGTGCTCAGTATTGGTCTCTAAATTTAACCCTAGTTGGGGCTCCACTAGAAGGCCTACGCCCACTCACGATTGATCTCGTCCTAGCCATCTCAGAAAGATTAAAAAAATTGAAGTTTAGACACTGGTACAACCGTCAACGCACGATAAGAACCAAGAAACAGTGATGTCTTTTTAAAAGTTCCTCGTTGTCTCTCAAAAAATGGGTAGAATCATCATCCTACTGATCTGCGAGACTCTACTAAACACATTCTCATCTACTGGTGAGACTGGTGAAGCTAAATCTCTAATACCACTCTTCACGACCCTAAATCGGGTAATGATAAATTCTACCACAACCGACCTTGTGGACAAGCCTAACCCTAGACACAAGATGCAGAACACACAAACATTAAAGAATATAACTATATAAAGTGTAAAGACAAGGAGAAATAATATATATGAAAAAAGGGCCGTATCATATATGTTTGAAATATGATACAAAATATAAAAAAAATAGGCCCAAAAGTGAGCAAGAGACAAACTACCACAAGATACAAATACCCAGAACCTGGTGTCACATATATAGGAGCTACTACGAACAGAAAGCCATAAATATATACATAGAACTGAATCCAAAATACAAAATGAAAGTTAGTATAAAAGGAGAACAACATCAAGTCTCTCAACGCAAGGATCTCACCACAATCAAAGTTTGGGACGACCACGGGAGATTGAAACTCTCACTACTGAGAGTTGCTCGAACATGGAACTACATCAGAAAAGATGCAGAAGTGTAGTGTGAGTACCAAACATGGGGTACCTAGTAGACATCATAGGCAGACCAAGCTTAAAAAGATCAAATATAAATAAGAAGCATGAAGAAACTAACAAGGTAAGGGCAAACTAAGTAAAATCGAGCTAATAAAGGAGAAAAGGTAAGATAGGATCCATAACTAGTGAGAATACACGCAAAGCAAACAGCCAACACATCTAGAGGCAACTCATGCAACACCACAATGTCAAACTCCAAAATTAAGTACATATCATGAGCTCAGAAGAAACTTCAAGGCACCTGGAACGATACCTGATGTGAGGCCAAAAAATGCATATTTTTAATCATTATTTACCTCACATTTATTATTTTTATTTGTCCTTTTTGAGCATGAGTTTTATGGATTATGCTAAATAGTGTATTTTATTTGATGGAGTAAACTGGTTTAAAGTTTGTGAAGTTTGGAGGTAAAACGAATTAAAGATTGAAGATTAAAGAAGGAAATCAAACAACACTTTTAATGGATCAAATTGAAAGAAGTCAATTGCATTTTCACTACCTCACTGCCACGTGGTAGTAGATGAAAAGATGCACAAAATTGTTGAGTCAATTACCATTTCACGCGTACAACTAGGAAACCAATTCCTATTGGTTTTGGTTTCCCAATTTATTTTAAATTTAGTTATTTTGTTTTGGTTTTTCTATATCTATAAATAGCCCTTGAGAATAGTTACTCAGGGAGAATATACTTTACAGGTACAATATACTGGATAGGGAAAAGTCTGAAATACTTTTTGGGGTTCTTTTTTTTTCTTTTCTTAGACATTAGTAGCTAGAAACCCTTGTTATAGGCTGCGGCTATGCAAAAATGTTGAACATCGATTTTTTGAATTAATGTTGGTTATTGCTTAAATTACTTTTGTATTATTATTTTAGTATTTCATGTTTAATAACCATAGAGATAAATATTATCTATTCTTGGACTCGGGATACGAAGAGGTAGATAGACCAAAGAATACAAAGGGCTTGATCTATTCTGCATATCACTTGATTATATTCGTGTTTAGGATTGAATCCCGGATGAACACGAAACTTGGTTACGAAACAAGATGAAATATAAATGCTTGCCAATTTAGCCTGCCTATCCCCTCTCAACGATGTAGTTAGACAGTCAATTGGAGTAGATGATTAGAAGTTAGGAGACCATGATAATAAAATCAACTGTGTAAATGAGTAATTTGATAGCCTTAGTTAATTCATGCATGAAATATGATACATGAAACCTTAAGTATGTTGCATCCCTGAAATTGTTACAATTACTGTAAGTAATTTTATTATTTCATTCTTGCATTTTTAGTAGTTAAATATAAATTAAATTCTTTTGGCAATCCTGAATAAATAATTAGACTAGTATAATTTAGAAAAAAATTGTTAATTAACAAGTCCTTTGGGTTCGATAATTCGGCTCTTTCAAATCTATTATATTACTTGCATGACCATGTAAACTTTTATATGCAATTGGGAGCAACAAGTTTTGTTGCTTCTGCCGGGGACTTAGAAATTAACTATTCTTCTAGGTTATACTTTTGATTTTTATTTATTTATTTATTATTTTAATACATATATTTTTTTTACTAAGTAATACTCTTATTGGGATGGACTCTTCGCAAGAAATAGTGGGGAATGATGATTATTCATGTGTGGTAAGACTTTGTCCTTATTGCAAAGGAGCCCACTTTTGGCAACAATGTCAATATATTCCCGAGGGAGAATTGTGTGAACCATCTTATTTTGCAAATTTTGTAGTGGTTTATAGATCGGTTGTATTGTGTTGCTAACCTACTCTAAAAACTTCCCTCATGATGATTCTAATAATCTTTGTTCCTTTGATGGTATGGAATCTTGCATGAAAGTAGTAGAGGAATATAAATAGTGTTGTTGGAGAATCATATATGGGATGTCACAAATTGTAGATATAAAAACAAAGCACATTCAAGATATTGATATGTTTTTCTTGCATACTGTGAACTTAAGCAATGAATTGAATGCAAAGGTTTCTGCGTTTGACGCTCAACAATCCAATTATGAGTTTTATGTTACTGAAAAGGCACTGACAAGTAAAATTGAGTATCTAAAATAGGAGGAGATACAATGCAATCATAATTTTCTTGAAGATGACATATTTGGGAAGGAGCACTAAAGTGAGCATGTTGCATGTGGTGTAAGTTTTGAAGAGGGACGTATTGGACCCCATTCAAATCACTTTTCGACATTATGCGTAGATGCTTATGCATCATTCGAGTCATCTGAACTAATGGAGAAGTGTATATATGAGGACCAACTTCCCTACATCCTAAAGTTTTCTAGCCCACGTAGAAAAATAAGTATTCCTCACATAAGGGCCAACAAGTGCAAAACGTGACATCTTTTCCTTGGTTCTTTTATTTGTATACCATTGCCTCGTGAGAGGAGAAGAAAAATAGATGCAAAGTGAGGGGTATAATTCATAAGTTCAAAGTTGAAAGAAAAACGGTGAATTTACTTTTTTCGTTCCGTGATTTGAAATTAGGTGCTTAAGTGTGTTGTGCGTCTGGCCCTTGATGAAAATCAAGAGAACATGCTACTAGCTAGGCTTAAAGGCCTGAGGGAGTAAAACCTTTTTTTATTTATGTATATAGTTATGTTGGGTGATTAATAAATTATGCTTAGGTGTTAAGGTCAATTTTTTAGTGTGAGAATAAATTTGAAGGTGAATTAAGGTCACTAGAATTCCCTGGCACAAAGTTGAGTTGAAAGTTTCCTTACCAATTATGTTTCGAAATAAGATTCTACTTGGGTCAACTTTAAATAACCGTATCTTTTAGCATATAAAGAGTTAAGTGACCTATAACCTAAAAAATTAAAGGTATTTGAATCTTGTTTCCACTGCAACCAATTTTTCATCAATCCGAGTTCCAAGTTAACAATTATGATCATTTTAGTAAGCTGCTATAGTGTAGTGACGAATTAGCGAACGAGAAAACATTGAAAGGGGTTTTTATGTTTTTTTTACCTCTAAGAAAAACTAGACGAATTTATTGACTAATTAAAGGCTCAATACAGTCAAACATTCATCTCTTAATCCCTAATTCTCTTCTCTCTCAAATTCTAAAACAAAACCTAAGGAAAAATCAAAGCATAGGACTTCCATTTAAGATTCTTTCAATCATTTTCAAGATTCTTCTTCAAGGTAAGTTCTTCTCCAAGAATTTCTTTATTTTCAACTCAAATTTTTTCATACAATTATGAATCATTAATGTGAATCCTAATTCTTGGCCATAGAGTTTCAAGAAACTAATTCAAGAATTTAAAGAAAGGGTTTCTTGATTGTTCTCCTTCAAGCTAGGGTTTCAAGGCTTCTAATCAACATCTTCTTCAAGATTCTTGAAGAACCTTGTTCTTCCAAGTATATAAGGCTATCATAGTGTTGGACTAATCCTTCCTCACACCCTACATCTACTTTCAATCAGTAAAAGTGTAATCTAGGATTCTATCATTAGATTTTGAGTATTCTTGAGATTAGTAGTATCGTTGAGTTCTTGATGTCTGAGTGTTGATTTTTTCATATTGTTATTGAGATCCTTGAGTTGATTTATTTATTGCTATACTTCAGCATGAACCCTATTTCGAGTTATAATTTTTTAGAATCTTTTAAAACCAACATTTTTGTCTTAAGCTGATTTTCTGAGAAAGCAAAGATGGGTTTTAAGAAAGAGTTTTCAAACACGATTAGTATGATAGTCGAGTATTCCATCAATGTTTAAGTAGTATGGTATCCAGATATGCCATCAATGTTTATGTAGTATGACTTCCCGAGTTATCAATGATCCGACCACAATATGATTTTTGATATAGTTTTGAGAAAGAGTTTTCAAATATGAATTCAGTAAGAGCATAAAGGAACTAAGTATTCCTAAAGATATCAATTTTTACATTGTGAAAAGAGAAACTTTGATTTCTATATAAGTTAATTTGTTCAAAGATATTTCAGGGTAGTTACCTCTTTTAAGAGGATAGTTTAAGCTAATGTCTCAAACAAGAGAAAGAGTATATTTTATTCATTTAAACATCAAT